>QQXO01000309.1:0-25800 GCA_003709845.1 Chaetothyriales sp. CBS 134916
ATTTTGGCGTTTCGGTGGAGACAATTCTATTACTGTGATTTGGGTTTTGGCAGAAATGTCCCTATACCCCGCGGTACTAACGCCAAGCCGCAGGATCCGAGACTCTGCAGGATCCGAGACTGGTCCCATTTTCCCTCCCCCTACTAAAATCACTTATTGCAGCTGCAAATCGAGTCCAATAGCAATGATATCTATATCAATCAAACGCCGTGGACACCCTCTATCTGCCTATAGGCGTATTATTTCCCTATTTGCCCTCATAGCCTTGTATTCATCAATCTCTGTCTGTGGGTGCCCCCTGGCCTTCATGACCTACTCCAGGTTCCAGGTCTGGTCCTTGTCCTCTTTCTGGAGTCTCTTAAAGACTCCAGCACGCTCTGTATCTATATCATCCTGCCGAGTACTTTTCATAGCCAGAGAGAGGGATATCCTTGCTATAGACTCTCTTGAATAAGCATGCTCTAATCGCTCCAGTTGCTTGTCACACCAGGTTCCACAAGCGCTTAGGGATCGCCTAAAAAGACAGAGAAGTGTTCCCGATTGTTGGGTACTTCTTGGAACCTGTAATATTTATGTGTCACATGGCACACCGTGACACTGATGACGCCGCTTTGGAGTGATAGTCTGCTTGATAGTCTGTGAAATGGTCAAGAATTCTGTCCTAGTTGCTGGGGTATGATACTCTGCTGTGGGTGGAGGTATTATCTCTGGTGTAGCTCGCCTATACCTCTGGATCTCGTCCTTCTCAAGGACTCTGGACATATTCAGGGGATAGAGACCGGTTCTTGACCACCCTGCCATGATATACTGCCTCTTCATTGCTGTCTGGCGTGTCTAGTTATAGAGAATATCAAAATCTGCTCTGGAAACCTCTGCTCTGCCTGGGGTGATATATTACTGCAGATACTGAGTATAGAGGCGCTTGATCTGGGCAAATAGACCAAGATCACAAGGCTGCATCAAGTGGCTTGTATATACAAGCAGATATAGAGGTACTACCTGGTTCTGTATACACTCATAGATAAATTCCCCTGTACAATAGCTTCCATGACCATCAATGAATAGAGCTCGCCACTCTCCAGAGCAATAGGTCTGTGGCAGGAAAACTTTCTGCAACTAGAGCAGCCCATAGTTATCATTTGTCTAGCCCTTCTCTGTAAAGCCCTAATAGAAGTGTGGACAGTCTTTTGAGGGAGGAAACTAGGTATCCAGAGGTTTATCTGGTACTTTCCCTCAATGAATAACAAATGGGGTAAGAGCTTATCTATCAGTAGAGATATATTCAAGAGATAAGACCCAGCCAGTACTCTGCTGCTATTCATAGACTTAGGAGGTCCACTGCGGCGATCAAATACCACAGTTTCATTCTGATGGTGACCCATTTGGAAGCCTATTTTATCCATATTCCAGGTATTACAGGGTTGGATATAATAGTAGCGAATAGCTTCCTCTATATGCTGAAACCAGGACTGGATTAGACTTGGAATAGCAGCAGAGATACGGTCTTTGGTCAAGGATTGTTTCTGAGCTGATCGGAGCTCTGGATATCTCTTGAGAAACCTAGATACCCAGTCTGGACCAATCTGCTTGGAAGAGCCATTTTCTTTAGTTAGCTGGAGGGCTAAATATCGAATAGTAGTATAATTTGGTGGTGCATACTGTTGCTGGAGGTCCTGGATCCAGAGAATCAGCTGTTATTCTTGGTCTATAGTAAGCCGACAGTTGCTGGGATAAGATAGTTGTTTAGCGACGTGTCCAGCGCGTCGATAGTAAGTGGATGACTTTGGAGCGCCACAGGCTTTGATAGACTGGCTTAATGATGAAAACAAGCCTTGTCCAGAGTAGTGGAGTGCCTGCTGAATCCTGGATTCTGATTTGGGCGCCATTGCTGCAGTGGTGGTGGAGTAATTAGTATTCAAAGCAAATGGGAGAATAATTTAACCCTGTTCGCGATGGTCTCGCATCCTGCAGAGTCTCGGATCCTGCGGCTTGGCGTTAGTTTATCGATGCCAGTCCGTATAATATGCATGGTTTCCAACTCTTTCAAAACTTGGCGGAGATCTTCTTGTTGCCGCTTCACTGCTGCTCGATTGATAGCATTCAAATCTCGATCAGAGTTGCTAGCCTCGATCTCGGCACGGTCGGCCATTTTGTCACACTTATTCTCGAAAGTCGCCACATCTTCGACTCGCCAGAAGGCGTCAAATGCACGTGTGATGCTGCCTTTCTGATAGATGCGCATCGCGTGCGCTAGAAATTGTAATATCAACACATGAAACTCGACCAAGCAGGTTTCGAAATTGTTACGAGCCAGACTAGCCGGAAGGGTGGTCAGATATGCCATGTACACCCGGAGACGGTTGGAAAGGTAGAGGGCTGTTTCAAGACCAAGGAGGAGAGCCGCCATCTGGTTTTGCTCAGACACCGTGGCCTAAGCGGAGTCAGCCTGAAATTCAGTTCCATTTCCGCCATATTTGTGACTGCATCCCATGAGATCTATAATTAATACTTGCCTCCAAAAGAAGACGAATACCAGCCCACGGAAGTCCCACATGCAGAGGATCGATGTTGGAGGCTACGTCTCCCACTTGCTTGAACCGATCTAGCCATTTTACAATATTATCCGCCTTTTCTCGCAATACTACAGAATGTCCGCGAAATGTGAAAGTCCATCTTTTGGCCTGGCATGTTGTCTGCTTCTGCCTCGTCGCCGCGAGAGCTTGCTGTATGAGCGCGTCGACATCCGTTGTATTCGTCACGGTGTAGTGTCGAATGGTATCTTGATCCTGCGGGGAGAGGAAGAGAAACACTCGGATTTGAAAATCTTGCTGCACAGCAGTCGACGTTCCCGAAGCGTTGGACCGCGTGGGGGAAGTTGAGGATGGCGCCGGGCAGTTTGGACCGCCAGCGGGAGCGGAACCACGGGAGAGCCATTGTCGGATCCGGTTGCGCTTAATGCCCGATTTCGCCAGGGACATAGTGGCAATGCCATAGCGTAAAACGAAGTAGGTCCAATACCACTCAGAGGCGGTGAGAAATAGTGAACAGTTGAATTCGAAGTGAAAATGTTGCCCTTTTCAGGATCAGGCTAAGTGCCAGCGACATCTAATAATAAGTCCATTCGACCAAAACGCAGCCATGGCAGAAACGGCGCCGAAGTACCGGACATGGGTGTTCACCAGCGCGAAAGCGCAGCACAGACGACGAACAGCTTGAGTGATCCCATTATCTATTCCACAATATATATGAGCTGAAACTTTGTCTTCAATATCTTAAAATGCCAGGAGGATGGGAATTGGCACCTCTAGGGAGAAGAAGGGTTTTGGAGATTTCTCGCAGGGCCGATGCAATCGCGGCATTGAAAATGTCAAATCGTGGTATTAATGGACAAAAGCCATGGTCATGATAGCTATGGTCATGATAGCTATGGTCATGATAGCTATGGTCATGATAGCTATGTTCATGATAGCTCGATCGCTTCCTTACTCGGGAGCATGCTCGTATAGTCAATCGGCACCTCAAGTGGTTGCTGTGAGGTGTCGATGCTCAAAGTACCCCGACTTTGTTTCACCAGGCAGGGCATTTCGCCATGCCAGGATGCTGGTTAGTTTTCCTGTTAACTAGTTAAACTAATGCGAGCATCTGAGGTAATTACCGGGAAGAGATTCTCGATTTTGTTCATAGATGAACCGATATCGTAAATGAGCTCTTTATTTCGTTCCTGTGATACAGCCCAGCCTTCAGGGTAATGTACTGCTGCTCTCTTGTCGTTTGATCGCTAGTTCCCTCCTTCTGTTGGTGAGTGCCATAACCATAGGATCCATGTCACTAGCCGTGAATACGGAGAGGTCCTCGCCCACTGCTGTCTTCAGCTTGTGTTTCTTGGAAAAGCTTTCCGTGTCCGTGAAGAGGATCAGGATTTGTATCAAGGTATTTTTTACAATCTCTATCTCGGCCGCAGTTGCATTGAGCCTTCCTAACTTAGGGTTTCCATAGATGTCAACTGCTTGGTGCCGTCGTGTCAGCCGAAGCCTTGCGCAGCTGAAAGATATAATAATATCTGTATAATAATGTCTGTTTGGTAGTCTGTCGTCCGAAGCAACGGCCAACTTTAATATAGTTAAAACCAATCAACACGTGCAGTATAATGATAATAAAAGCCGCGGGCAATCCGGACAACACTGCTCGGCCATTCTGCAGTACCGTAGTCTCCAAGAAATGAGTCTCCAGTAGAGGAGTCTCCAGCGCTCGCTGGGTGTAGTCTCTGCATGTCCTCAAGCACCCAGCGCAGCGAACGATCATTCAACCCTACTTGTGCTTAAATTGCTGAATGTTGGAAGTTTATGGCTTATTCCGGAAATCCCAACCCAAAGGCAAAGTGGTGAGCATGAATACAAGCGTGTATGTATCGGCAAAAAGGGCCAAAGGTTCACCTGGGAGACTCCTATTACCAAATGTAATAATGTACAGTATTAACAACCCCACATTGACATAAGTTACTCGTAGTCCCCTAATTATGGTCTCCGCACAATTCCACTGCCTGTTGTCGCTTGGATGTACATAATGTCGCCGCCCCTTTCATTTTAGGCGCAAACAAACAACAAAAAACCACAGGCTTTATTAACACCTACTCTCTCTATATCTCAACACCACCATGGCATCCGAACCCGTCGCGTCACCCAGCGCCACCCAACGCTCCTCGTCACCTGCAACAACGACAACATCACAATCACAATCACAAGCAGGCATCTACTCCCGCTTCCACGCGCACCCCTTCGCCACCGACAGCGAATACCAAGCCGGCCTGTCCTCCATCCTCGGGCACCCGGACACACCAACTACCGCAGCCGAACTCGACGCGAACCCGGGCCTGGTTCTAAACACAAAGCTCTTCTACTTCGCCCAAAAGTACAACTTGGCCGCAAACTCCCTCGATGCAAGCGGGTATGTGGATTGGTTGCGTACGCAGACGGGGACGCAACAACAGACAGAGGCACAGCAGCAGCAGCAGCATCAAGGTAATAAAGAAGAAGAAAAAGAAGAAGACGACGACGACGACGACGTCAGCAACAAAGCAAAGGAAAGGGGCCAAGAACCACCGTACCCATCTTCATTCTCGGCAATAATCGACCTGATCACGTCCAACAAGCCGGTGCCGGGGATCGAGCAGATTCCGGATACGGTGCTGGAGCATGGGTCGAGTAAGGTGGATCGCACGCCGAGGCGGAGGAAGCCGTGGGAGAAGGAGGATGCTAGGGACTCTGGTGATGCGGACCACCAGCAGCAGCAGCAGCAGCAGCCGCAGCCGCAGACATCAATAATACCAGGCAGGATACATGAAGATAATGCCGACAAGTCGGTGCAGACAGGAAGTGGGCTACTGCGTATTCTGCAGCCCAATGCGATTCCGCCAAGTGGGCTACTCGCCAATAACGATTGATGGGCTGGTTGGGTTGATTGAATTATTGGCCTTCGGCTCTCTCGAATATTATACGGTACGGGGGTTGAATAAAATTATACCCTGACGAATTGTTGGTGCACAGGCGATGAAAAATCGGTCGGATTCAAGGCAATAATTCTACCTCAAAGTTGGCTACTTTGTGTGGAAAACGCGGGTAAAAAGACTGCCACGTCAGGTCAGACAGTGCTTCTCGTATATACATACCCTATGCTCTCTGCAGGCTGGATGACGCACCATGAAAGACAACTTTGCTCATGCACTAATGGAAAAATACATAAGACTCTCTCTTCATCGTGAGTTTCGACTCCATTTCCCAGGGGTGCACAAAGACCTGGGCATATGAATGCAGCTAGTATCTGTCGGCAAATAACTTTGATCCTGCTCAATAAAATACGTGCAAGTATGTTGTAAAACATTCAGAGTGAGTGACAATGCTCGAATAAGGCAAGATGATGAAGGTGGCAAACGCCAAAAAAGGCTGTGCAAGCCAAAAACCCGGAGGCGACCTGGCGTGCAACACGGGATTCTGCAGCCATGCAGTCGATGAGAAGTATTCCAAGCAGAAGGGTATATGCCCTGTGCCATGTAATCAGGGGTAGAATACTTCAAACTTTGGCATAGATGACTGAAGGTAAATAGACTTAAGGCCTGGCTGATTCGACCGTTAATGGTTGACTGTCGACGGTGGACGAGCTTCAGCTGTCTAGCGGTATCGGGGCCACTGGCTGCGTTGCTGACCCGGCGCGCCGTATGGATTGACAACAGCTCCGGGACCGGGATGGGTGGCCGAGTTGGGAATGCAGCAGAGCATGGCGACTCGAGAACCGAACTTGGAACCACGGAGAGAGACCAGGTGCTTGCGGATGTGGACTGCGACTTGCTCTCGCTGGTGGTGATGAGAGTTCATCAGGATCCATTGAATGAGATAGTTGCCGTACTGATCACCTGCAATGTCGATGAGCGGAATGCGGGGACGATCTGGCCGAGCAGTCGTGATGACACCCAGGTAGCGGTCAAGGAATTCGTGGCCGCCAATCTTGAGGCACTTCTCAACTACCTTGGACGCGAACTGGTCAATGCTGTAGTTGTACGAGTTGGTTAGGATGTGGTCCACGACCCGGCGCTTGTCTGGTGGGGCACCATGCTCACACAAGTGCTGAATGCACCAGTTGCCAAATTGACCATGGGCAATGATATCGATGTTGCTGATGACCTCTTCAATGGCCGGGCGCTTTTCCTCCTCAACACAATTCTCGAAGATGTTCTGAACGACCAAGCTCCCAGTCTCGCCCATGGCAACTTCATGCCACATGCCATGGAGAGCCTCATTGACCTTGAGCATGATCTGCGGCGGCTCGCCACTCCAGCGCAGCTCAAACAACTTCTGCCAGACATGGCAGGCATAGCGATGGATCACTGTGTCGGGAATGCGGCGAAGGAGCTCACGCACCATGTCAGCTTTGTGGCTTTCTGGGACCGAGTCAAAAGCCTTCTGGATGACGTGGCAACCAAAGGGATCCATACTCAGCGCAATCACATTGCCGTGAATTGCCTCAGCAATGGCCACAACTTGGTCAGGAGTGCCATGCTCAAAACAACGCTGGACCAGGAAGTTGCCAAAGCGGTTGATCATCAGAGGATAGGCTTGATTGACAATGGACTCAACGATCTCAAACTTTTGCTCGGCCGTGCCAACCTTCAGCTTCTGCTGCAGGAAGATCGACGCTTGTTGGTCATTGTTGCAGACGATCTTGTCGACAATGTACTTCCAATCGCACGACACAGACTTGTCGAGAAGCCGCCGATAGTTCATCGGCTCCAGAGAGGTGACGTAAGTCTGACCACCGGCAGCAGGAGGGAGAGACCACTGTGCTCCTTGTTGTGTCTGAAGCGGATCAGCTGGAAAGTTGGGTGTCATAGGAGAAGGCTGCAAGCCGGCGCCACGCTGAAACTGGTACTGTTGCGGGAAGGCCATAGGACTCAAGGGAGGTGAGGTCAGGCCGACTCCACCATACGAGTTGAGAGCGTCACTCATGGTCGAGTTAGATCGTGGCTGTTGCATACCTCGTCGTCCTGCCTGATTGGAGTTGAGAAGGGGCAGCTCATTGTTCACACGTGCTTCGTACCCAAGAGAAGCAGCGGACGAACCTGAGAAGGTGCGGCTGCCCCCAAAACCAAGGTCAAGAGCAGCGGGATGAATCCCATAGCCAGCTCCGTATCCTTGGCCAGACAGGCAAGTATCGCGAGGGCCTGAACCAGCAAGGCTACCAGAAATGTCTTGATTGTTCCAGATGCCACGAGAACCAGGAAAGCTACCAGCAGAGAACTCAGAGAGACTGTCATCTCCAGAGCGCCAGCCGCTGGTGCGGGAGGTGAATGGACGAGCCGAGGCATTGAATGCACTTTGGAGATGGCCAATGGTCTGCTCTGAGATGTCGGTATGAGCTCCGAAGTCGAGTTCAGAGGAGGAGCCCATGGCTTGATCCATGGTGTGCTTAAGGTTGCGTGTTTCTGCCAGCTCTTGCTCCTGACGGGAAATGACACTCTTGGCGGCCTCGAGTTCTTTCTTGATGCGGCGCATCTCGGTAGTGTCGACTTTGACTAGCTCTGAACCACGAGAGTTGGTGTGAGTCATGCTACTGTAGGCCTTGGTAGCAGGAGTATACGTGACCAAACCTGCCGATTCATCTGAGGGGCGCTGGGTACCTGACACCTTGGAATTGGCACGTAATTCTTTCTCTTGGGCATCCAACGCTCTGGTCTGCTCATTGAGGCCAGAAAGAATCTTTTCGATATCTTGGTTTTCCTTCTTGGTGCCCGCAAGGTCCAGATCTCCAGGGTGGGGATTACGCGAGTCATTGAGACGCAAGCGCTTGAGAATATCCTCCATGCCTGACATGTTGCGAGAAGGTTCTACCTTGGGATGCTACAGCAATATCAGCAGTGCTAAAATACAATGATTGGATGTGTATGTAGTGGAATTGACCTTTCCTCGATGTTTGGAAATATGGGAAGTGTGTGGTGCCATCTTGGAATCAAATGGCGAGTAAAACCCAAGATGGAGGGGGGAGACGGCAATAGAACGGAGGGGGCAAATTCGACGCGGGTCAAGTGAAATAGCAAGTGAGTGACGCGACTTACATTGACTTGGCCTGTTGGTGTTCGGCTTGCATCGGTTGCCTCGTCAAGCACCTTTGCCGACGGCGTGATTCGACGGCTGGAACGCGGGGAGCCCGTTGAAACCATTGCAGCCATTTTCGAAGTTGGGGGACTGTTCTGTCCTTGTACCAGAGGCTTTCTTGGATATGATCGTTATCATAAAATTGCTGATAGTATGCTGAGAGGAGGTGAGCAAGCCGGGGAGAGCGTTTGTTTTGATCAAGTAAGGAAATTGTAGGGTTGTCCTTGGTAAGGGTGTTGGGTCGTTGGTTGAAGACGATGGGAGAGTGACTGAAGGTGGTGTCGGTCGGTCTTGATAAGCACGTTTTCAACTGGGTGCTGCAGCCCGGTGCTGCAGCCCGTGTTTATGGCTAAATGGGAAGGTACACCTCAGCCTACCAAATTCGGTCAGTGCTATTCACTCAAGGAAGGTAGGCGTATTGGGGTCTATCTCAGCCAAGGCAGGAGGAACCAAGTATCCTCTCCACAAAGGCCATCATAGTCCACTCTCCTCGTAGTGTTGAGCATGGTTCATAGTTTATGTGTCTTCATTGTGATTTGATGGGGTCCGTGTCATCAATGATTCAGACAGTCCACCGTTCTCGGAGCAATCAGCATGACTGGATGAATCCTAGGTCAGCGCTACCATGGCAAGAACGATCCTGCTGATACCTCCCACTTGTAGTCAAAGAAGCCCATTGCCAGTGTTCCAGCATGTCCTTTCCAAGACGCGTCCTTGCCGAAGACAACGAAATCAGGTTGGCCAGATCCAGTCAAGCTCGGCACCATTCTCGTGGCCTGTTGCAGTCCCTCGGCATCAGCAGCCCAGATCACCAGCTCTAGCCTTTCATCATGCAGTGGTTGCAGCCAGGCGGCCCCCCTTGTCTCCTGTGCAGGGATCAGTCTGACCCCAGCCGTGCCTCGAATCCAGACACCTTGCTCATCAGCTCTAATAGGGAAATCACCAGAACCGGGCGATGGGGTTCTGGCTCCAGCCAAAAAGCTGATGAGGTTGCCAGATGCAGCCTTTGCAGTCTCGCGCTGGTCACTGGGGTCAATATTTGCGTCGGCTCCGAAGTACTGCAGCAGATTGCGGCTGACCTGTACTGCCATTTCAAACGTACACTCTGATTCCTTCGAGTAGAGCAATTGGAATGCACCTCGAGTTCTCAGTATTGCTTCCATGGCACCGCGCTGCAGTCCCGTCCTCTGTGCTAATGAAGGGTTGAATTTTGACTCTTTTGACCATGCTCCATTCCCAAGAGAGACGAAAGAGGTACTGACGACAAAGTCATTATCTAGTTCGATGGTATCTGACCAATCGTCAAAACGAGCAGCATTAGGCCACAGGTCTGTCTGATCATGATCAAAGTGTAACCTGTGTATATTGGTGGTCTTGAGCTGCCAAAGCTTGCTTCCATCGTTACGAGTGACAGAAGTCACCGAAACCTTGCCAAGCATATCGGGGCTCTGAAGCTGATCTACGATGATGCCGTATTTGCTGCTCCAATCATCCGAGAGAGCAACGACAAAGGAGAAGTTTGCTGGCACTGGCTGGAGGTGGACATCAGGTGTACAAGTCTCTTTGTAGAATTCGAGCAGAGAAGGTGTCGTCATCAGTCCATCAAACCAGTGTCCTTTGCCCGGTAGTTCGACAAAAGTAAGGTTAAGCGATCTTTGCCCCGCGAGGGTGGTCATCAGTCGGGCGTGGTAGACGGGAACATTGTCATCTTCGGAGCCGTGTTGAATCAATATCGGAACGCGCTGGAGGTTGTCCAAGAAAAGTTCGTGTCTGAAGCTACTCAGAGCGCGCTCGATGGCGGCGTTCTGCAAAGGGTCTGCCTCAGTCCACATAGAATAGGGAACATAATTCTGGATCGAGGTGTAGCCTGATGCCATCACAGCGGCGAGTACATGGTCAGGATGATGCATAGCAAAGTGCCACGCGCCCTGACCGCCGTTGGAATGACCTGTGAGAATGAGGCCACGACTGATCATTCCAGGGCCACTCCAATGCATAGACTGCCACTTTCTCGCAGCTTCGAGAGCAGCATAGATGTCCATCATACCCCATGTATGCCAATCATCGCTGCTCCACGGGCTCATGCCCGTTGGAAAGAGTATCCAGCAGGGAAGATCCGCGGCCGCATCGAAGGAGTGGCGCGTCTGTGGGCCATCAACATCCACGCCAGCTCCATGTAGGTGTAGCATGACTGGAAGGTCATAACCACTCTCTCGCAAGAGACTCGGTGGCGGAGGCCGGAGAATTGCATAGGATACCGATCCGGCCGGGTGAGCAAATGTAAGCTTGTGAGGGCTGAAGATGTCTCTGTGGGCAAACTCCGTTTGTGTGATCAGATCGTGCTGGGCCACTGAGCCGACAACCCGGTACCTCAGCACGATTGTGGAGGGTATCAGAGAGGCCTTCACTTGCGGGAGAGAAAAGCCGATTGGTCTTGACTGTCCAGGGGCGATCAGTATTTCCGGATACAAAAGATCAAAAATCTGTCCATGTTCACTTAAGACCTGGACAATCTCGACAGTCCCTGAGCCTACATTACAGACAACGAGGCTAGCCAGCTCACTAGCTACTGTACCGTTGATAATGTCTGGCACAATCAGACTCCCTGGCACTATCGCCACATTTTGATCGGGTACAAGAACCAGGCGGATAGAAGCATCTGCAGAGGGCGATCCCCAGCCCCCATGGGCGCGCACCTCGCGGATCAGGCGGAGTCCAACGGTATTCTGGCCCGGCAGGAGCTTGAGCACGACTGGTGCTCGCTTGAATCCAAAGAAGTCGCCTCCAAATACCCGTTGGCCGTTCCAGGTGAATTCTAGGACATTAGTTGGAGAGAAAAGAATGCTAACAGGGCGGTCGCCATGGTACACAATCTCAGATCTAGCCCATGCTTGAAACTGGAGAGCAGCCCAGCCATAGATGCTGTGGATGAATTCCCAGTCTACCTCATCGAAGCTGAGTCTGACATGCACAGTAGCGGTCTGGCCGTCAAAAGAGCTGTTGAACTCTTGCCGTGCCCATTTCACTGTCGCATTGGGCGTGAGAGGGCTGAAATAGGTGTCGCGGCCAGGGTCAACAAAGGCCTGGAGAGGATCGGCCCCCCAAATGGCTTCTACAAATCACACGTCAACGGATTCTTGAAGCTCCTCTACGCCAAGTCGTACCTCTAGTACCAATCCGAAAGGGGCCAATGGTCTCCCAGGTCTGAAAGCTGATCAAGTCGCGCTTCTGCGGATGGTCTGTGAATGCAAGCTGCTGGTGTTCGATAATGAGCTCAGATTCCACGCAAGAGCACAACAAGACCAGCAAAAGGATGGCAAACAGTGGACGGTGACCCGGCATCATACTATGTGGTTGGAGTCTGTGCCCAAGAAAGGCACATCATGTTGTAAATTAAGGTGTGCTATCATGACGCGGCTTGGTGGAGATAAGCTTTGCCACCTGTATGTGATAGGCAAGTTAGCCGCGAGGACTTTCCCCATTCGCGTTAGACTGCGGCTGAGAGGCCAGACCGCGGCTGAGGTGCCGGGGTACACCACCAGCCAGCCCTCTGTGGGCGGACATGAACTCATCAGCACCCAATCAACCCTCCTTTTCATTCCCGCTCTTGTTGTGTCAGCTACTGCCCTGACCAGACCTGTTGAATAAACTCCTGTCTGACCATTGTCGTCGCTTCACTGGGAGGGTCTCCCTCCGAGTCATGTCGAGTACAAGTTTGGCTGCGACTCCCTAAACATGAGCACAACCATGACAGAGTCTCTGGACTCGCGCCTTTCCGCTCGGCGTACGCCATCTCCGAAACCGGGCAGGGTCAGCGAGGAGATATATGCCGAGAGATTCCCGTCTTTGGACACGACAGCGGCATCGTTCAGCCTGCCGATGGTGACAGAAAGTCCGCTCGAGACAGACGGCTTAGTTGGGCTAGAAGCTAAATGGCCAACACGAGGAATGAGTCAACGGCCACGAGACGGTCGGCAGACATGGCACAGACCAAGGAAAAGCGTGGGCGAGGCCCTTAACAACTTCCGGACCCGGCGAGGTAGCGTCAGTGAAAATGCGCAAGAATTGGCTGAGGCGCTCAAAGCGCCGGTTTCGTATATGTTGATTGTATGACCGTCCCAAGGTTGGCTGCTGCTCTTGGTATATGTCCTGCTAACCCCGTCGATAGGGCCTGTGTATCGCGTGGTACATGACTTCGGCACTAACCAACACGTCGTCAAAGTCAATTCTGAATGCGTTCCCCAAACCGGCAACTCTGACGATCGCACAATTCGCATCGGTCTCGGCCTGGTGTATCATTCTTAACATGACAGCGTCGGTCTTTCCTTCACTCAAACAGACAATCCCCGCACTTAAAAATGGACTAAGGAAGCCGTCGTGGGATGTCATCTCGACCGCGTTGCCATTGTCCGTCTTCCAGCTGCTGGGCCACTTGCTGAGCTCGTATGCAACCTCCAAGATCCCGGTGTCACTTGTGCACACTATCAAAGGCCTGTCGCCGCTGTTCACCGTGCTGGCATACCGGATGTTCTTTAGAATCCGCTACATGAGAGCGACGTATCTGTCATTAGTCCCATTGACATTAGGGGTGATGATGGCTTGCTCTACAGACTTCTCGACCAACTTCTGGGGCTTATCGGCCGCGTTGGTTGCAACGATAGTGTTCGTGGTACAGAATATCTTTTCGAAAAAACTCTTTACCGAGGCATCCCGCGCCGAGGCCGAAGGACAGACTCAGCGCAGCCGCAAGCTGGACAAGCTCAATCTGTTGTGCTACTGCTCCGTTGGCGCCTTCATGTTATCAGCACCGGTATGGCTGTACACTGAAGGTTTTGCAATCATGGAAGATTTCTGGAAAGACGGGGCAGTCGATCTGTCGGAGACGAAGGGTGCGCTGGACCATGGCGAGCTAGTGCTGGAGTACATCTTCAACGGCCTCTCGCACTTTTTCCAGAACATCCTGGCTTTCACTTTGCTGTCCATGATGTCTCCGGTCTCGTATTCGGTGGCATCTCTGATCAAGAGAGTCTGGGTCATTGCCGTCGCTGTGGTCTGGTTCCGAAGCTCTACAACGGCTCTTCAACTCGTCGGCATTCTGCTGACCATGATCGGCCTGTATCTGTATGATCGCACGAGCATGGAGGATGCGGCAGAACGGCGGGCCAAGAGCGGCAATTTGCCGCACGACGCCCCACTTCTGCCACTCGCTGCCAAAGACGAGACCGAGCAAAATGGGCATGTAATAGAGCGGCCGAGCAAGACCCTGGCCGAGAGATTACGCCTGCCGATCAAGTGGAATCTGGTTCCTTGAAGTCTGGGAACAAACAGCAGCAGCGGCCTACTTGCCAGAACCAACACGAAAGCAGATGGGAGCCTAGGAGAGGGCCAAGGGTGGCTTGATCGCATTCTACTAGTGACTGATGAGCATGGCAACGACGCTGGAGATGCTTGAGTCCCGGAATCAGGCGACAGAAGCGGACTGGATAGCAAATGTATATATGAAATGACAATAGACGTATCAATGGGATGCAGATGCAGCCATCTATTGACTTGTCCATTTCTGTTCTCGCACATTTCTTGGTGCCTGCCCTGGTACAAGAAATGTAGCGGCCGACGGTAAGGAACGCCACATCATGGAGAGCTCTAGCACGCTCCAGCTTCGGCGCGGTGAATATCAATCGCTCTTGGAACACGTAGCAGAGGAAGAAGAGATGTGTGCATAGCTGCTGCCCTTCCTCCTACAATAGTCGTGACCGTTAAAATGAGTTGCAGGAGGACAAAATCTGAAGGTGAGAAAGTGCGGGACTTGTAGTGCTGCGGGACGCTCACGTGACTCAACCGCTAGTCCCAATAAGGCATGGGGTGGCCTTGCAGCGGAGGCCGGGACAGGGGTCTGCGGCTGGTGGCTGCGCCTCCAGAGGCGTCCAGTCAGTTAGCGAGAGCAGGCGACAACGGCATCCGGTCGATGTCGACAACGTCTCCTGCCTAGTCTCCGCGGCCGACCCAGTGCCCATGATGTCTACGACGGTGATTCGCACCGACTCGCTGGAGGATGATCGCCCTGATCATGACACGGCCAAGGCAAAAAAGCAGAAGAGTGCGTCTTTTGCCGTCGCTGGCGCAGGACTAACAAGTGCATTCTTTAGGCAGGAGACCAGCAAATACTGCCTTCCGGCAGCAGCGGCTAAAGGCATGGCAGTAAGCTCAATGGCCACTCTCCTTCCTCCTAGAGACGGCACCACTCACCTGTAACAGACCGATTCTAACGCCTAAGACGGTGCTTCCCATCTTCTTCGCCATTGGCATCATCTTTGCGCCCATTGGCGGCCTCTTGCTGTGGGCGAGCTATAGTGTACGCTGCGCTCCCACGCTCTTGCACTTTCCGCGCTTACCTTGTTCGTTCAGGTCCAAGAATTAGTAATCGACTACACCAACTGCAATTCCACCGGCACTGAATTCAGTCCCATCCCCGACAGCAAATTGTCGGCCTCTTTCAAGACGTCAAACTTCACCAAGCCATCGTGGAGGCTGAGGACAGCCGACCGACGGCCGCCGTATAGTGCGGTCAATATCAGCAACACGCCGATCTGCACGCTCCAATTCGACATTCCCAACAACATAGGCCCGCCCGTCTATCTGTACTACCGGCTCACCAACTTCTACCAGAACCACCGACGATATGTCAAGTCCCTTGACACCGACCAGCTAAAGGGCCACTTCATCAGCAACAGTACCATCTCGGGAAGCGCCTGTGACCCGCTCAGGACAAATGGATCCGATTTCGCCTATTACCCGTGCGGTCTGATTGCCAACTCCATTTTCAACGACACCTTCTTCAGCCCCCAGTTTGTCAACCAGGGAGGCCTAACGGACTCCAGCCCGTACACAATGACTAACAAGAGCATTGCCTGGAGCAGCGACGCCTCGCTGTACAGCAGGACGGCGTACAAGTGGAACCAAGTCGCTCCACCACCCAACTGGCACGAACGCTTCCCCAACGGCTACACCGAAGACACTTTTATCAACCTGTCCGAGTATGAAGAGTTCCAAGTCTGGATGCGAACAGCCGGTCTGCCAAAATTCAGCAAGCTGGCCCTGCGGAACGACGACGATGTCATGAGAGCAGGTACCTACAGTATGGACATATACGATTGTATGGAGAAATCCCCACCCCCATTGCCTTGCTCTGAATGAATTATGATGATTCTGATAATTAACCAGACTTCCCCGTCAATCTGTACGGCGGCACCAAATCGATCCTCATCTCCACGAGGACTGTCATGGGCGGCAAAAATTCGTTCCTTGGAATTGCATATGTCGTCATCGGCGGCATCTGCATTGTCCTGGGCGTTGTGTTTACCGCCGCCCATCTCATCAGACCAAGGTAGGTGGTATTCCGATTGCACAATGTTAGATCCGAGATCTGAGCTTGCTATCCGATCTACGATCCAGATACGTGGAAATATCTTTGAACTATGAATACTGACACATAATGCAACATAGGAAACTGGGTGACCACACGTACCTCTCATGGAACAACGACCCCGCCCCCACTGCCACAACGACCGGTCTCGAAACTCGGCCCAGAACGTCGGCTTGATTCTTTCGTCGCCACCACCTGAGCATTATCCCAGTTGCTTATTGCCACCATCATTGCTGTTGTCGTTGTCGTTGTCGTTTTATACCGGCAACATTGGGAGACTGGCTGGCGTTTTTAAGGAGGAAAAGAGAAAGGGGTCTTTCTTGTTTTATACCATTGCTAGCCTTCAGAGAGAGAAATGTACCCTTTTATCTATCCATCAAAAATCTCCATTTCGCACTGGTTGCTGAGCATAAGCACAAATCCAAGCTGAATATTGTTCTTACCTTATGGTCCATAGCTTCGAGCGTCCTGAGATTCTTGCAGAATCAATTGCTGTGCTTGATTGCTGGTCCAAGGTTACCTGGTTCTAAGCCGTGGTTTCGTTTGAAAGAATACGAACACGAAAACGAAAATCCAAAGTTGGTTTTTGAGTCGATGTTCTGAAAGGGGTAAATCCAGGCAAGTAAGGGAGCAAGGCAAAGAAAGAAGCTTCGAGTTCCTTTTTTTCACTTTAATACAGTAGTAACTTCAGGGGGATTAAGTTAAAGTGTGGATACCACGTGGTAAATTTTTGGCAACAGGAGTTGATTGTTTGCGATCTCCTGCGACCTTTTTGCTTGGTTGCTGTTACAGGAACAACACCCCCTCCCCATGAGACCCCTGTATGTTCCCTTGTTACTAATGCATCCATCTCTCGAATTAAGGAATGACACCATTGAATCTTTCACATTGTAGATACAAATCCGCGTGCCGCTCTAGACTGCAACTGGGAGGAGATTGACCCTGGAGCACGACGTCGGAATGAAGCCGAACGAAGGCCCCGCTGCATCGTACTGTCCGAGGTCGAAAAGTTGAGGTGCACCGTGCCACCAATCACATACTCAGAAGAAAGTCAGTGTCTGATGGCAGTATCTGGATGAGTAATTTCCTTTACCTATCCAACCTCCCGCGCTCTGGTTAAAGTGGAGACCAGTCTCGTTGTAGAAGAAGCCCTCTTGGGGCGGTCCTGCCTCGGCGATGCTGATCGTGACATAGCTGAATACTGCCAACCATCAGCCTTGAGAAGAACCTGAAACCAAGTAGCTTGACTGTTTCATACGTGAGTATGGGAGGTAGCTGATCCTGAGGGGCCAGGGTCCAATGGTGTTGTCGAGATAGGTAAAGAGCTGCTGGGTGCCGTTCAGGTATGCTTGCATAGCATACGACTTGTTGGTCGAGAGGACGGCATCTCCCAACCCAGCACCTGTGTGGAAGCTGTAGAGCCAAAGGCTGTCCTTGTCAGTGCCACAGTCGGGCAGGTCACCTATGACTTGGGTCTTAAGATAGAAAAGAGGTGGTGGAGCCACAGTCGTGGCAGATTCATCCAGCACCGGTGCACTTGTTGCTAGCGTAAAGCAGAGTGTGGGTACCAGGGCTGAAATGACAGAGAAGTACATGATGGCAAGACGTATCATTCAACAGCAGTGGTGGCGCGTTGGTTTTGAACTGGAAAAAATGAGATGGCTTTGTGAAGGTGTGCAAGATGGAGGAGGGAGAAGAGCCGAGTATTGTCAAAGCGCTGTCTTGTTAAGTGAATGCCGGATGGAATGGTGTAGGGAAGGCACGGTGTACGGTGTCCATGTCAATGTTACTGTATGACATCGCAGAAATTGCGGGCATGTATGAACCCGCAAAGCTTACTGAGAGTAAGAGTAGTCGTCCGGTGCAACACGCGCGGGAGACGTCATACCCAAACCAAATTATGGCAAGGGGTAGATGCAGAGAGCCGCTCCTTGGTAGGGTTAGTAGTCAGAGCATGATGTTTGCTTGGATGACTTTCAAAAACAAGTACGAGGATCAGATCTTCTTCCCGAGAAGTCATCAGAGGGGTGTGAGACATGCTTTAATGTTCGACAAGGACGGCTCTTTTCTACAGCTAAGCAGGCCTCGAGCAGCTTGCTCCGGTTGAGGCAGGTCTCGCATGTGGACTAGGCGAAGTGTGGGTGGGAGAGACGAGTGAGGTCATGGTAACGGTCACGAGACTGCTCAGTAGTACAAAAGTGTAGTAATCCGTTACTCCCACCGACCCCGCGCCAGGTGAGCTCTGTATTATGTGGGATCGGTCAAGGACCCTGTAGATGCTGGAAAGCAGTTTCATTCTACTAATCAATTCGTTTGGCTTAATGGTATCCATCTTGTACTGTTTTCAAGTTCAATTTTCCTCGGACAAGCTCGTAGACACGGACAAATTTGCTCTTCTTGAGCCCAGCCAAAAGACTTGTTAAACGTATGAGGATCTGGGGACGTTGCAGGCATGATTTATTGGTCTTTTTGATATCGTCCCGCAGATTTGATGCTTCGAACGAGTCGAGTAACCGTGAAGATACCTCTCTATGAAGCAAACCGACATAAACACCAATTTGTTCAAGCTCACAGATTCTGTCAGGGGAAATTGGCCGATAATCGGAGGCTTGACTAGTCTCGACGCCAAGAGCAGAGTTTTCTCACCTATATATAGCTGCTCCTCCTTCGATAGCCTGCAATCCTCATACGAGTTCCTATTCCATCTGGTGCTGGCCGCCCTTGCCTGATTTGCCTTCATAGATTCCCAGGTAGATGCGGCTGGAAAGTACACTTTGGTTGACAAAAAAATTAACGAAAGCGTCACATTTCGGAGTGTATGCGAGTTGTCAGGCCTTAGAATACTAGTAATAATAAGCCTGGAGGGCCTGACTTCCAAAAAGACGGGAAATCTTGCCAATCCTAGGCAAGATTCAGGCTTTCCAATATATATGTGTGTGTCATTTATGATAAGAGTTCAGACGTTGAGTCTTCGTGAGATGATCTTAGACGAATATGCCGGATTTGCGGGGTGGGTACGATCGCAGTGGCACTAGCATGACCGTTGATGCCGCTCTCATTGGTGTAAATATACAGCGTCAATGGGGTTGTGATGTGTTTCTTGATTGCTGCTTCCGTAGATTTGTTGATATGGGTGAATGGCAGTACCTACCATGCGGAACGATATGTTGTTGGCGCTTCCTAGCCGGTCAAGTTAGATATTTGGGAATCGGTTAAGCAGGCTGTAAACATTTTTCTTGTCCCCACGGAGAGCCACATCCATGAGGAGTGCTCGTGGTTCGAATTGGCATTGTGACCTCAAGGACTGTTGGTTCGAGTTGCTGCCGCGATGGGCGTTCGTTTGTCTCTACCTCCACGGAAGCTCTAGACATCGTCAGAAAAGCACCAGTGATGATTTGCGTTGCCTGTCGCTAATTCAGGTACGTATAGCACCACCTCTACCTCTACCCTTAACTCCTAGAATCTCCCATGCCGAGCACCAGTAGAGCATCTACAGGATGATCATCGCTGTATATACTTGCTGGAGGTTGATGAATCCTGCGTCCGATGTAGATGATGCAAGCGCTGACAGCGCAGATTTACCTGGCCGTGGTACGATGTTGTCTTCGACCTCGATATTGTTACGTGCCAGTATGTCGACTCCCACTTAGCCTCAGGCCATCAATAAACCTGGGCCAGAGCGAAAGGGCAAATGGCACGGAGCCATCGCCTGATTGCAAGACCTGTTTCGCTGTCACACCCTTGGATTGTGTCGTTTCTCTTGCGATTGCCATTCCTCATCTTAGATTGTCACTAGTGGGGCAAACGGTAGCTGTTCACATTTAGGCCCTTGTGTTCCTTGAGCTTGCCCGAATTTTCGTGAGCAGACCCTCCTGTACGGTTGGCAATTTACACCTATGTTTCGTAAGTGACGGAAGGGTGCCTGGTATGAACTGTTGGAGCTGCCCACAAGGCAAGTCTTGTTGGCGGTGGAACGGCCATAAGCCCTGTTCTTGTTTCCTGTCCATAAAGATAAGGAGCCTGCGTAATTTACGGCACCTTTCACCACGAGAAATGGCATGTACCCTACAGCGACCGCAGGCATCCGTCATGACTCGGTCACAATGCGTTGTGTTGAACTACGGGCAACTATCCGTGTTGAACGAATGAAACGTCCGAAACCGCAGTGCTATGATTGACTGATCTCTTGATTATCTATCTAGAGCAGGATTCCTGTTCGATATATATACACCAACGCTCGTGGATATCGTCGATGCGATATCGGCGGAAAACTCTGCTAGTCGTATGGTAGTTGTCCCACTGTGACCGCCATCGTCTCACTACGAGCGACGGTGATATCGTGTTGGGATCAGGCCATTGGGGCTAGTCCAGAAGGGGAAAGATCAGGTCAGGATAAAATGAATGCTCTTGTTTTTGTATATAGGGGTGACCTCGTGCGGTCTTATATAGATATGAAAAAGGATGAGACGGAGAGATCGAGCTCGGTGTTGCCGTCAATGTTCGTGGAGGGTTCGTACACCGACCACCTATCATTGTCAGTACATTGTCACTCAGCTGTCAGCAAACGACAGGGAGCAATGAATCCAGTCATCTTATCCAAGAGAAATGGCTGTAAGTTGTTGATTCGTATACAGAGGCATCGTATACTGCGGCTGGCACTCAGCTGTGCAAGGTATCATTGTTGTGGGGGCGGTAATGAAGGATTCGGATTGCCGAATTAGGCATAGCGTTGCAGAAGGAAAAATGAGTGTAGAATGATCTGATTGGCTGGAGAGAAACGAGTGTTGCTGCGATGAGTCGTATCTAGACGTTGAATCAGGCGTCAGCCTAGACGTTGAATCAGGGGACGATCAAGTGATGATCAAGTGTCGGTCCAGGCGTTGATTCGGCCGTCGATTCGGTCGTCGATTCGGTGAGGGAGTGATATCATCATGATTTTTTTTTGGTTGGCCCTGGGAGCTTATAGGTGCTGTGCACTCAAAAGGGCAAAGCGTAAAACATTGGCCTCATGTGCTATCAGGGCATCTTAATTTGCTATAAGCTCTTGCAGTAACCTTAATTTGCTATAAGCTCCTATAGCAACCTAAATTTACTATAGGCTCCTGCAGTAACCTTAATTTGCTATAAGCTGTAACAGGACTCTACCGGGGGCATTGGCGAAAAGTACCGCAGAGACCACAATACGACAGGTATCGTAGGTCTCCCCGCCACCAGGGCTACAGCACAGAGCTTAGTCGCTACGGAAGCAGTGCCCTGACATATATGAGGAGCATAGTTACGAAACCCCCCTGAAGGATTGTCACTAGATCCAAGGGAAGGCTCTCCTAACCTCTCCCAGCCTCAGGAGGAAGACCCAGCCTTCTCCCAGCCTCCGCAGTAGAAGGAAACCCTGCTGCTATATTAGTATATATAGAGGGATATAAAGAGATCCTTCTACAGGACTCTTTATAGTCTGATAGCCAGTCTCAAGGACTATACACTGTATTAGTATCTTGTTGTGTTCCCCTGTTATCTATCTAATTATCCTACCTGTATAGTAGCTGCACAATACTATTGTTCGCTAGACATCAGGCCTAGAATATCTCAACAGCCCTCCTATACTTACACAGTATAGGGATACTATTATAATTATCAGACTATATTATTAGGACCGCTATTAACCCAGAGCACCAACACCAAAACAAAGGAGATTTACACCTAACCCACAATTATGTTATATAATAGAGATCAACCTATCCATAACTGCTCGGAGAGCCCTGAATCCCCAGCTAGACCTACCGCGATATTCAGGTATTCCTCGGATTCTGTAACTTCTATTAACAATTTATCTACAACTTTGCCGGAATTATAAAACCCCTTCAGGACCTGCTATAAGGCCTCAAGAATAGTAAGAAGCTGGTAAAATCGCTGACTATAAGTAGCAGATACCCCAGCAGAATACCTTTAATAGTTTGATTAGGGTGTTTATCTCTGTATTAGTCCTTTATTATTATGATCCTGTATACCCTATACACCTTAAAAGTAATGTATCTAGTAAGGTATATACCTATATACTATCCCTAAAGTAGGAGGATAGATAGTACCCTATTATATACTATTCAAAGAAGTTCTCTAGGCTGGAGATTCACTACCTAATCTACAATAAGGAACTTATAGCTATTATACTTAGATCTAAGCAGTAGTGATACTATCTTAATAGCGCCCTAAACATTGAGGTCTAGTCCAACTATAAAAACCTCAAATAGTTCATAAATTAACTAAACCTGAATAGATAATAAGCTTACTAGCTACTTATACTCACTCTCTATAATTTCACTATCTACTACTAGAAAGGATCCCTAAACCCTATAGATAGACCCTCTAGGTACCCGGACTATATAGAAGATAATAAATCCCTAGATATAGCTATAGTAAAACTAATACTAACACTAAAGAACAAGCTTATAACTACTTCACCAGGAGTATATATATAGTTAGTATCTAGTAACTATGAGATCCAAGCACTATTAACCTAGACAATAACTTAGGTATAAGTAAGAGATATAGTGTCCTGCTTTATAGATAAAGGCGATATATATAAGCGCCGAAGCTAATAATAGGGAGATATACAAGACTTATTGTACTTATAAGAAGTATTATAAAAGTCCCTGGGTCAGGCGAGCACTAAGCATAGTGAGCTGTCTGCTCCTGTAGCCCTAAGGTCAGCTATACTGATAGGCACCCCTGCTAAGTCTGCTGCTATATATTGAGTACCAGCTAATAGCGATAGGTAGAAGGTCAAAGATAAAGAACTACCTGAGATAGAGATCTCCCTAGAGATATTAGATATATTGTTATATAATCTAATCAAAAGTACTTAAGTCACTAATCTATAGTATAGATAGATAGTTAATTAGCTCTATACCTATTCCTAGTCCCTAGAAGGTCCCTTGCCTGAAGACTATTCACTGGTAGCGGCGCAATAACAACAGAATAATAATTATAGTACCCTAGGTATATAAGAATTGTAATAGAGTCTGAGATATAACTACCTAGCTGATAAGGGAGACCTACTGGTTAGTAATAGTTATATATATATACTACAGTAAGAGAGCCTCAGAGCTGAGCTATTAAGAAGATATTATAACTACCTCTCCAGAGGCCACTGGGGCTGAGACAAAACCCTAGACCTGATCTAAAGGCAATTTACTTGGACTAGAATTATAAACAATATATATAAGTATATTGTAACTTACCTGATCTGCTAAGGAAAGGCTATTTATTAATATAAACTCTATAGAGAACTATAACCCCTTCCGATCCTAGAGGATACTACCCCCTTCAAGGAAATCAGTCTGGATTAGATTATAGGCTTACCGCCTACAAGAAGTAAGGGTTAAGTATATAATATAGTATTAATAGTGGTCTATTATATCACAAAATATACCTTGTTCATCCCTATAAGAGAAGACTCGATAGTTATAGACTTTACTGAACTGTTCTTTAAGTATATTGAATACCGCTATAGCAGCCCTAGAGACATTGTGTCTGATTGTAATTCGCGGATTACTTCAGACTTCTAGTGTGAAGTTTACAAAATCAAGATAATTAAATATTATATATCTATAGTGTTTCACCCCTAAACTAACAGCCAAAGTAAGGCCCTAAATAGGATTCTTAAAGACTACCTATATATATATATATTATAAGAGATAAGTATATAGCCAAGATTATTACTACTAGTGTAGTTTATATATAATAACAGTAGGAGTTTAAGCACCGGAATAAGCCCTAACTAAGCGCTATTCAGAACTAATTATAAGATTTGTATTAATATTATAGATAATATCACTAAGAAGAGGGTACCCGCCGCCCGGGACCGAATCCAAAAGCTTCACAAACTCCAAGAACAGCTAAGATATAACCTAATTATATCCTAAGAGTATATAACTCACTACTATAATACTAATTATGTACCTAAGCAGTTTAGGATAGGCGATCTTATTAAGCTATCTATAAAAAACCTTAGGCTCAAGGTTTAAAAGCTAGTACCCCGATAGATAGGCCTATTTCAAGTACTTAAATATATTGGAATATAAGTGTATTATATAGCGCTACCAGAAAAATACACTTGTTTATATAATGTATTCCTAATCTAGCTACTTGAAAGCTACCGCCGCCGATATAACGATAATAGCCTGATATAGATACCTGATCTTGAGGACCCCTAAGATAAATAGGAAGTTAAGGAAATATAGGACTATAAGATAATTAATGGAGTAGTTTATTATCTAGTTAAATAGATAGGTTAGCCCTCTAAGTATAATTCCTATGAGCCTATAAGGCACCTGCTTAATATACCTAAAGTAATAGCGAGATTCAAGAGGAAGCGCTCCAAAAAGCGATGTAAGCGAAGCGAACCTAAGGACAAGGATTAGGTAATGAGGATATCACCTTTTAAGAAGAGGGTAGTTGTAACAGGACTCTACCGGGGGTATTGGCGAAAAGTACTGTAGAGACCGCGATATGATAGGTATTGTAGGTCTCCCCGCCACCAGGGCTACAGCACAGAGCTTAGTCGCTACAGAAGCAGTGCCCTGATATATATAAGGAGTATAGTTACGAAACCCCCCCGAAGGATTGTTACTAGATCCAAGGGAAGGCTCTCCTAACCTCTCCCAGCCTCAGGAGGAAGACCCAGCCTTCTCCCAGCCTCTGTAGTAGAAGGAAACCCTGCTGCTATGTTAGTATATATAGAGGGACATAAAGAGATCCTTCTACAGGACTCTTTATAGTCTGATAGCCAGTCTCAAGGACTATATACTGTATTAGTATCTTGTTGTGTTCCCCTATCGTCTATCTAATTATCCCACCTGTACAGTGGCCGCATAATACTGTTGTTCGCCAGACATCAGGCCTAGAACATCTCAACAGCCCTCCTATACTTACGCAGCATAGGGATACTATTACATAAGCTCCTACAGCAACCTGAATTAGCCATGAGCTTATAGAGCAACCTCAACTTGCCAGAGGTTTCTATAGTTCTTGAAATTCATATTAATAATTAGTAACAGCTAGATCTCTCTCTTTCAAAAGATCACCTTGATCACCCCAATCTTCATAATCTCATATATCCTCTTATTTATTTGAACTTATAGAAACCTTTATTTATCTATTTATAACTATTGATATATACTCTATCATGATAGAGAATACTTATCTTCATGTTCCTTATCATGACTATCCTGCTTATGATCTTCCTCCTTATAACTATCCTCCTCATGATCTTCCTCCTCATGATCTTCCTTCTCATGATCTTCCTCCTTATGATCTTCCTTATGGCTATACTCCTCACCACCTCCCTCTTTATTAAGACTACCTCCTATTATATATAATATATAGGAACTATATACTTGAAGTATACTTATGTTATCCCTATATAGATCCTCTTCTATATCTTCTTTATTATCTCTATAAAGTTGTTTGATATATATAAGGACACAGTTTGTGAGGATTATATAGATTAAGCTTTACTTCTGCTTACTTTGCTGACATATCATAGTTTTTTTCCGCCAAGCCCTGAGAGCCCAGGGGTCCTCTAGGCTCAAATAGGCAAACTACTATACTTTGATATGCTAGGCTTACACAGCATATCTGACTTACTGTAGGCTTATATAGTAAGTCTAATTTACTTCAGGTTATTATAGAAAATACTTCTAAAAATAGAACTATTTTAATACTTAATTATATCTTTAG
>QQXO01000310.1:0-25706 GCA_003709845.1 Chaetothyriales sp. CBS 134916
TGGGCTCTTATAGTATCCTTAAATGCTGTAGGCTCTCTAGGTTCTCTAGGTCCTCTAAGCTCTCTAGGCTATTATAGTATCCCTAATATCCCCTGGGCTACGGGAAAAAATGATGATGGTGGAGCTACTATGGGTAACAACCACCCCGCCAAGGCGAGTTATGTAGGGACGCAGTTTCAGTTCAGATTAACGATAATCCACATTTTGCGACCTGGGAGTTGTAAAATCATTTTGTGAAATCGTAGGATCAAGCGCTATGGGTAGCACATACAAACTCGTTCTATCTGCTAACAGGTAAGATATATAGGGATATACAACAGCTGTCGCATAACCCCCCGTGACACGCGTTGCAGATTGGGCCCCTACGACAGTAAGAAACAATAAATATAGGTCAAAAGAGTAAAGGAGTTTGGTATTTAGAAGTAGTATAGAGAGTTAGTGGAGCAAGACATCGGCATAGATGATATTCTCGGTCGTAGATCTTACTGTAGGTACCGCAGAATCTGCTGGGGGTAGCAGTAGAGACAGATTCGCTATATCTGTTACCCGGGAGAGTGCAACATATAGTTGACCATGCGTAAACGGCGAAATACACAAATCAACCCTAACGTGGTTAAATGACTGGCCTTGAGACTTGTTGATCATCATAGCAAAGCAGAGGCAAAGTGGAAACTGTGTCCTAATTACCATATAAGGTAGTTCACCCTCTGTAGAGGATGGTTTAATCCAGGGTATCAGATGGATCTAGCCATCAAAACTACCACCAAGGATACGGGCTTCAAGACAGCGGTGACCTAGGTGAGTAATAACTATGCGAGTGCCGTTGCAGAGGCCCTCTTTAGGATAGAGGTTCTGTAATAGAATTGTAGGGGCGCCAGTTTTCAGGGAGAGTTGTGATTGTCGGCGGGGCGTGTGTTGTGATGGTTGGCAGGGCGTGTGTTGTGATGGTTGGCAGGGTGTGTGTTGCGAAGTCATGTGATGGGAATTATGGTGCGTTGAGGATTTAATGTGGTGGTGGGTCCCGGAAGAAGGACGGGCCGGGAAACAATCACGTGATGGCGCAAATATGGACTAATATTCTCTAGATTTATAACAGTTAATTAAGCGTTCAGTAACAAAGTTTCGGTAAGTCTATGTCAGCATTGTCTTGGTGTCAGGCATGGGCAAAACATCTATACTTCATTCAACGCCAACGCCATGACCTCTTCCCCAGCCGAGCTTGATGAAAAGCCGGGTACTATGAGCACTTCTCAGAGTCTCCATACCCACCGTGGCTTCCATTTTGGCCATGCTCATCATCATGGGCAGAGATATCTTACACCGATTGTCCATCCCAAAACAGGAAAAGTAACACATGTGGTTCCTACACTTGAAGATATTGGTGAGCAGTCCTATCTTGCCACATGATCCCTTCACTTGTGAGCATATTGTGCAAGGGCCTGGATATGTGCAACTTAGGCCCATTCTTCCTGACCTCTGTTATGAGGAGAAGCAATGGCTCTGTCTAATTTTTTGCTAATCATACGCTATAGAAGAGAAGAGCAACAAGCTAAGAAGATTGGAGACTGAGGCTGATAATGATTATGATATTGTTTTGCACGGATCACCAGAGCACATTGATGTGGTTCGAGATGTACATGCTCATCATGAAGGCCAACAAAATCAACTCAAGGACGAACATCCCGATGTTTTTGACAAGTTCGAGCATCTGCGGAATGAACTTGATGCTCTCAATACGGAGATTCACATGCTCACTGGTCTAACCCTCAAACCGTGACTGAAAGTCCTAATCTGACAACCGTAGATCACAGCGTAGCTCTCGATGCGAGCTTCGACAAATTTGGCTACTCGGCTCATCTGCGCACGAAAGAAGACTCTGAAACTTCTACTTTGCATGGCGAGCATGCTTCAGCCCACAAAAAGCACCTGAATCGATCCGGACCTCCAATCAAGTTCTTCAAACGTCCCCAAGCCCGCCAGTACTTCCACAAAGGCCTTCTATGGCGATCGCCCGAGGCGGGTGAAGTTGCATCATTCGAGTTGTTCCTCGACCTTTTCTACGTAGGCGTCATTGATATTGTTGGTGAGAAGGCTGTTGAGCAACCCGACGATCTCTCTTTCTTGCACTTTGTCATCGTTTTCTCTATTGGGTGGAAAATATGGAGCGACATGGTGAGTCGCTACAGTCCAACATGACAAAACAATTGCTGACTAACATAACTACTCTAGACAAATGTTATTAACTGGTTCGATATTGACGACATTTTCCAGCGACTCTCCGTGATCTTTTATCTGGTTTGCTTGTTCGGCTACACAACTAATGTTTTTTATATGTTCGAGGAGGATAAACCTACCTATACTTCTGCCATTGCATTCTACATTGCGCAACGAGTCTTCCTTGGCTCTTGGTACCTCATGGTAGCCTGGCTCGTCCCAATGATTCGAGGAACAATGGTCCTCAACGCGATGATCATCGCTGTTGCGGTGATCCTTTGGATCGCCAGCATACACCTTCATTGGCCGAAGCAGCTAGCCTTGATATGTTTGGGAATTATGGTTGATTTGTTTGGTGGTGTTTTGCTCATTGCAATCACGCGACACTTTCGGGGGTGCACAAAATTTGGTCGCAGCTTGAAGAAGGTAAGGTATATCTGCGTAAGCCCCAATTGTAGTCGGCTGACTGTTGGAATAGTACTTTGAATTCTTCCCTGCCATCAATATCGAACACCGTGTTGAGCGAAACAATGCTTTTGTGGCACTTGTTTTTGGGTATTCTATTCTTACCATTTTGTTTCAATCTCATGCGAGCTTTGGTATCAACGCCTTTTTTGGCAAGGGTATTTTAGGCCTTCTTCAAGCTTTTGCCGTGAGTACACTCCCATTCTCTGCGTTGCGGTGGTGTTTCTCCTTGCTTCAATTCTCTGACCAGCATTCAGTTTAACTGGATCTACTTTGAGATCGATGCCTACAACATCCATGTCCACGCAATTCGCCGACACTGGTTGTCGAGCCTAACATGGATCACAGCCCATTTACCCTTCATTATGGGCTACGTCTTGGCCGCTGCCACACTTTCGCAGCTCGTTCTGGCACATGACTGCCCCGATGCAAACCCAGAAAGACTCGGCTCGAACTATGCAGATCTGTCAGTCGAGGGTGTAAGTGACGCAATGAGGTGGTTCTACTGTGGTGGGCTGGGCGTCTCACTCATTTGCATGGGCATTATCTCGTTATGTCATATCCACAAAAAGCTCGACGGAGCACGCCTGCTCAAACGGCCCCGTCTTGTCATTCGATTAGCAGTCAGCATCATCATTATCTGCCTCCCTCTGGCCCACAAGCTGACTTCACTTGACCTGATCTCCATTACTTGCGCACTGACGATCTTAATCCTATGCATCGACCTGTACGGGAACACCTGTCAGGGTCAGCCCTTCTGGACGGGAGGACTATGCCATAAGGAGCAGAAAAATGTCACATACACTGCTACTCACAAAATGAGCTCGCGAAAGAAGGACCAGCTGATCCAGGCGATGCATAGGGGTAAGACACCTGGGCTGAGCGAGTTCCTCAGGAAAGATTCAAGTATGGGCTCAATGAACACTTCAGGAACAAGTACGCCGAATGTAAAGGATGAGGAGTGGACAGGCGGGTTTTACTGATGAAACAAAACTGTCTGAGTTGCGTTGGTAACATGTCGACATTGTGTGACTTTGGCAGTGTTGCATAGTCGTGGCTATGCTATAGTTGTCACCTTATCATCGCCACCTCGCTGTTTGTTACCCTCAGAGATATTGCTATCAGGAAAGTGCAAAGGGGGAACAAGTCACGCGTGTAGACTAGCCTTTATAGGGTTAGTGTATTTGTCTTGGGCATAATCACGACTACACCCTACGGTAGTGTGGTCATGATAACGGCAACTACGATTACGACTACGCGGAGTCGCGACTATAGTCAATATTAGAGGTCATCACTATGTAACACTGGAGTTGAGTTAGCCCGTAACAACAGTGTGTTCCTATAAAATTTTCACTATACAAAGCTATCCGTCTGATCTTAAAGCTGGTCGCCCTATCTGAATTAGACGAACGGTGAAGCTCTACCCCGGCTGCGATCCAATAAAAGGATATCACGGATGGTCAGATACTGTATGATTTAGGTGTGGAGCCCAATACCTGAGACAAGAAATAGTCTCATCTGGCTAACAAATGAAGCTAGTCTCCTGCCTATCTAGGCAATAATGACGAAGTCATCTATCGTAAGTCTGAGGTGCTGCATCTTGATAACACATTCGCCCCTTTTGCTCTCTGCTCTTTTGCTCGACTGACCTATTTACGCTGGCAATATGTGCACGTGATCGACATCAAGGCTGCCAATTTCTGTCGGTCTATCAAACGATCATTTCTTCATATCACTCATCCATTTAGGCAGCAGCCAATCAGATTCACTCATTATCGGCCCTATTCTTGAACGATTCTCGCTATCTCAATCAATGTCTCGTTACTCGCAGGCAACAATCCCATCGCAGGCAGCCTCGGCGCAGGCAGCGGTCCCGTCGGAGGTAACAGCTTATCTGATTCGTCGATATCAAGGGAGAAGTCGAGGCGGTACAGTTAGAGCAAGGCAGGATTGTAAGTTCTTATGGCGAAGCACTCACTCATCTAGGGTATATCAGACCGCACGAGGTCGCTCTTAGATAGAAAGAATCAGAGAGCAATTTGACCTTTGCAAGGCTCATTCCAAATTTCTTCTGTTCAACATTTTTTGACGCTCATGCTCAATTCATTAATCATACAACAGTCACTGCCAATATTTACCATCAGATTTTTGAAACAGGTATTCAGCACGATCCTGGTGTTCGATCCATACTCACCTTAACTCTCGGAATTCAGTAAATAGACCGCCTAAACTCCTAGATCAGTTCTTACTATTGACCTTCTATCTATCTTATACAATGCCTGAAATATTGTCTTTCAGGTGTTCTGTTGGTTCTATCAGGTTCTCTTTATCGTGTGGATGGGTGTATGCAAGTTAGAGGTGATTGCGAGGATGGTGTAGAGACATGTCAAACCACGCCTTTAACGCGAATTCCGCTTCACATCGCCAGTACGAACGGGTGCATGAAGGATTGAATATCGTCGTCGATGGCACCGGTCGCAGTGGGAGCCGTCCATCTTGACTAATATAAAAGAAAGCCGAGGCTTGTTGAGTCGCTGCGGCTAAAATCAGCTGTGCATTATTGTCAGTTGACTAGAGTTCGGGTACTTCTTCTCAATGAAATTATCATATTCTGTCCCATGTCAGCTTTTTCGGTCGGTCTTTGATAACTTGCCAGTTCTGGATTAAGTTAGTTGCCATCCACACCACACCGAAGATCCTTTGGTTTGACTTATTGTAACCCAGAAGCAGCTTCTGGCGGAGCCGGCATGCCTAACCAGTATCATCACACTCCGCTGCAGCATCCGCGTCATATTCGGATCCTCCATTTGGAGCCAGCGGTGGATCCGACGGCCCCAATACGATATCAGCTCAATACGATTTCGTTAGATGATCATCCAGAATGGGACGGAAAATACACCGCACTCTCGTATGCTTGGTTAGTCCTTGCAATAGCACCCGAGTGAGACTCGTCCGACACTAAGGTTATATCATCATTTCAGGGACTCCGAGATACAGAGCTGCGAGGTTTGGTGTAATAGAGACAGCCTTCTCGTTACCGCAAACTGTGAGGCGGCTCTTCGTGAGATTCGGGACCCTTCGGAAACGACAAAGCTATGGATCGATAGCATCTGCATTGATCAGAGCCGCGATGCTATTATAGAGCGCAATACACAAGTGGCACTCATGGGTGAGATCTACAAATGTGCCAGCAGAGTGATCGTATGGCTTGGTAAGAGCGATACCAGGATCAAACTTGCCCTTGATCTCGTTACGGAGATTAGTAACTTGGTAAAGGACTCTACGATGGAGAATCGGCGGCAAATTCAAAGGCAACTGGTTGAAAAGGTCAAAGAAATTTCTAGTAGTAAGTCCATCAACTTCTGGTTAAGTTGGAAGATATAACGAATTCGTTCCTTACGACACTCACAGAGGTGAAGAGCCAATCTGAAGACCCTTTCAGTCCTCTTTTCGATCGTTCCTGGTTCCATCGCATGTGGACGGTTCAAGAAGTCACGATTTCCTTGGTTGACAGGATAGTACTCCGCTGTGGGAATATCCAAGTGCCTTGGCCGTACCTTGTGCTTACTTCGGACGCGCTCCGTGGCGCGAAGTACCAGTGGGGTCGCTGGGAAGAAGCTATGTCCTTGCAGCAACAGCTCACCATTTACCTCGCTGGACGCCGATATAAAGGTGTCAAAGAACTGTTAGATGACAACCCTGGCGACCTTCACAATGATCCTTTAGCGTTTCAGATCTTCATGAACGCTCGGAGAAAGAAGTCTTCGGATCCAAAAGATAAAATATTTGCTCTGTGTGGCCTCTTCAAGGAGCTTGACATACCATTTCCGGCTCCAGATTACTCTCGACCGATCGAGGATGTCTACCGAGAAGCAGTGATGTCGTGCATCGAGTACGACAAGAATTTATACATTCTGTATTATGCTCCATCAGATCGACGTCGCGATGGACTAGCTTCATGGGTTCCTGACTTTTCTGAAGATGGGTTGAAGGAAAGCGACCCCAGACATCCTCAGATTCGCGGGCGGTTTGCGGCTGAAGGCCGACGCAGTAGCAAGTGGTCGTTTTCAGAAGATGGCCATGGGTTGGTCCTCGTCGGCAAAATTGTCGATAGAATTATAGTCCGTACCGATCCAATACCGGCCATGGACAACATAATGCCCAGCGCTAATCCTGAATTCAAGGCTGAAGTCCCCCATCAAATTCACAAGGCTTATGCAGTTTTGAAGAGCTGGGTTGAGATTAGCCGGTGGTCCGATTATCCGACTGGAGAATCCACGAGAGATGCCCTTCAGCGGACAATCCTGAATGACAATCCAAAGAGCACGGAAGAGACTGTCACCGAAAACTCCTTTGACGAGTGGTACAATGCCATGATTCTACAAGAACAGGACTTTGCAGAACGCGTACTTCGGCGAGGTGGTGGCAAAAATTTGACATCCATTGTTCCAGGCCTGCGCGAGAGCGTTCTGCGTCGGGTCATGCAAACGATCTCTCTGGAACAACAGACCATCTTGGGAATTGGCCCTCGGGGTATGCGATTTCACACTCTAGCCATGGCTTTTTCGCAGAAGAAATGCTTCTTTTTCACCGAAAAGTGCTATTTCGGAACCGCAGCCGATCCTCTGCCAGTTTCAATCGTGCCAGGTGACAAAATTGCCATCGTCCGCGGGTTGGAGATGCCGCTTGCGCTACGGCGGGTTGAAGGTGGATACAAGCTTCTCACTCATGTTTACGTACACGGCATTATGCATGGCGAAGCATGGCCGGAAGATGAGGATGGCTTGGAAGAGATTGTTCTCCTATGACTCCTTTCGTTGAATATGGGAGGAAGTTCTCTTCAGATTCAGTCCGAGAAAGTTAGTCGACTTCGATATTTAGCAGGAACCACCATGCTCTTAAAAGAACACATAATATTTTCCCATTGACACTAAATTGAATTTACGAAACACAACAGAACATTCATTGAACTATCATATGACTACCTGTCAAACTCAACGACAAACTTCTTCCTACCGGCCTTATTACTAATCGTATCCTCATACGCCTTTGCAAGCTCTTCAATCGACACCTTGGTGAACTGTGCTTCCTTAGGAGCCTCTAACTCGCCACTGTCAAACCACTGGGCCAACTGGGTCAGCGCCGACGCCATCTCGGCCTGCGATATCACCAAACTGTTACACCCGACAAGCATCTGATTCTGGCGATACACCTCCTTCAGATTGACGGACAAGACAGGATCACCGTGCGCGGTACTGATAAAGGCCCACCTGCCATTGACGCCCAAGGCCTTAAGCTCATGGGGCATGATATCCGTGCTGCCGACGGCATCGACACAGACATCCGCACCCTTCCCGCCGGGTGTGAGCCGCTCCTTGACAGTCTTGAGCTCGGGATCCTTACGCAAGTCGACCTCAGCTTCATCGTTTCGCGCGGCCCCGATTACATTGCAGCCTAGCTGCTTGGCAATTTGCATCACGGCGAATCCGACAGCGCCGGACGCGCCGACGACGAGCACAGTCTCGCCTGCTTTGGCCTGCGTGCGCTTCAGCGCCAGCCACGCCGTGCTGTACGGCACTCCCACAGCAGCGGCCTGGGCGAAGCTTAGACTTCTCGGCTTGAGCGCAACCCCGTTGACGGCCACGGCGACGTACTCGGCGGCGGCGCCGTCTTCGGTGAAGGATAGCACCGGCCCAGAGGTACCGAAGACCTCGGCGCCAACTGGCACGGTGGAATCAGGGGGCGCCTTGACGACGATGCCGGCAAAATCGCGGCCTGGGATGCGTGGGAAGGTGGTGTAAGGGAAAGCACCGGTGGCGTTGAGAGCGTCGGAAGGGTTGATGGGCGACGCGAGCACCTTGATTAGAAGTTGATCGGACGATGGGACTGGGTCTGGAAGCGAGGCATTGTAGAGAATGGAGTGGCCCGAGTCGGCCTGCACCTGGATGCCTTTCATGGTTGGGCACGGATTCGGAACAAGAAATCAAGTGAACATGGAGACGAGCCCTTCTCCTCTCACCCCTTTCTTATTCAGAAGGATCGATTTATAGGTTATACTTCCTGTCTAAATCTCTCGTTCACAAACTTTCTATTTTCTTGTGTCTTTGTCACTGCTACGTGTTCAAGCAGTAAACTTGGAGGATTTCTCATCCCCACTTCAGCACTGACAAATAGACAAGGGTCGGGCGCTGACTCAGGTTGGTGCATTCTTAAGTAATCCTCGTATCTTTTGCCTGGATCCAGGCCTGGATCCATGCAGCCACACTTTACACCACAGTGACAAAGTGAGGAAGGTGCTACAGTACCAATGAATAGCTACTGCGTCAAAGTCACAGGTAGAAAAGAAGAGAGGTTGAGAATGCGTCCATTAGAGAAAAGATATTCTACGTAAGACGCAGCTAATAAGTCTTTTCGCCAAAGGCGCATTATTTCAAGAGGGCATCCCGACAGCGAGAAGCATCCCTCACCTAGCCAAGAATTCTCCTGCACAGATAGACCAAGTAGCCATCGACACCCGAGGGCCAGAGGACCATGCCCTCTAAGGTCACCAGTAGCTGCCACAGGACCAAGGCCGTGCATCCTTGGGGAAAACCTTCGCAGGAGAAAGACCTAAGGCAACTGAGGCGCTGTTGCGGAGGAGACAATCGTCTCAATCTGCAGCCTCGAGGCAAAGCTCTGTATCATCTTGACCCAGCAGTTTGTGTATGTTGTCTCGAAGGGGTGAGACAAGAGTTGTCCAGAACGACCTTAACTGGCGTTGTCGCGCATGGGTCGCCGATGCTCTGTCTAGGATAACTGAGGATGGCAGGGCTGTTGGGACCGCGGAGCTGGATTGGGGCAAGACCGAGGCGGTTGCTCGTGATCGTGAATACGTCGCGAGTAAAACTGCAACAGGAATATTTCGCAGCCTTGGCAGAGGAGCAGTAAAATAAACAGTGCTTGATGTACTATAGATTAGCAAGCAATTAGAGTTCCCTCTACCATCTTTGCCGTGTCTTCTCTATCTCCAACTCGACAGGGTACGCATCAAGAAACTTGGTAAACAAATCTTGCCACCCTTGCCGAGTTAGGTTCCCACACCATGCGGAAGTGTACTCCCAATAACTGAGGTACTACCCCGCAAACTCTCAATCGATGATGCCAACGACGCGGTCACCGCGGACGAAGGTGTTGAATGGGTTCAGATCTCCATGAGTAAACACCGGGGAAGGCCATGGGACGTTGCTTGGCTGCTTTTTCATTAATTTTCTTCCAATATCCGTTGTCTTTGCGTTCTGGATGCTCTTATGGCTTGAGATCTTCATGCAGCCAGAGGTGACAATCCTGAATGGTCTTAAACGGCCCGAACCTGGGCATTGACCGAGCGATACGGAGTCGCGTAACGAGCCACCTCGACAGCTCCCAACACCCGTCCCCCGGAGGCGGCGGAAGCGCCCTAGTTCCTGGAATATGTGCTGAAGCTGGACACATGTTTTTGCGATCGGCATCCGACAGTGGCTTCCAGGCTTCTGCGAGTGAATTTCTTCGTATGCGCTCCATAACGGTAAAGGCCCGGTTCTTATTGACAAACTAGGAGTTGATGCGTGGCAAGGGAATGGAGGTATTGGTAGCAACAAAACTCACAGTTGCTGCTTCGGTGAGATGAACGAACGGCCCCGTCTTGACGATGATCGTCTACTAATGGGTACACAGGGTTCACTATGTTGGTAGAAGAAAGCGGCAGTTTTGAGTGCGAGGCGGGTTACTAGACGACGAATAACCGTATTGTTGATCGCAAAGACGCCTGTGCACTCGTGCTGGGTAGCTATCTGATCGACAGGAGCAGTGTACGGTGTTGATATGCCGGAGGCTTTCAAAGTGGAATTACCGACATCGGTCGCGCAACTGACGAGACTTGAGTCGCTAACTTATTAGACATGGAGTATGGTTCTAAGCTCGCGCGAGTTGATGTGCACGGTAGACACGAAGACATAGGCTATTCAAGATGAGAATTGTTAGGATTGTTGATGTTGAGGTTTGGGTTTTGAATATCCATTACCAACATCCACTTCTGGTGCCTGCTCAAGACCTGCCGCCCAATGTGCCCAGGGGCACCCAGGGCCTCAAGGGGAGGTCGCCCCTAACTTAAGTCGCCTGCCTAGAGCTCTAGGGGGTTGCTCTAGGGGGTGCTTTATTGGGATGTTAGGCGCAATGGATGCTGGTGTAATTGAAATGAACATTCAATGGACAAATAATTAATAATGAACATGCAGTGCTGGCGACCAAACTCGGCTATTGACCCCTGGGCACTTCAAGACCCAACAGACAAGGAAGGACATGCCAGTTCAGGTTCAAAAGTTTCTGTTCCCCCAATTTCTCAGTCAAAATCCTAATTTTTTTCTCTAGAACTTACGTATATACCGATCCTGAAAATTCGTGTACTTGTAGGTCTCACTATTCTGATAATGCTCTACAGCAAAAACACTTTCATATAGCTCTAAGGGCAAAAATTTCTATCTAACCTAAATAATATAAATCTTTTACTAACCAGGCAATAAATTCCTACTTTGAAGACATAAGAAGTAATTTTAACTGAATTTCTATTGATACTGTCACGGCGGAGATGCGGTGGTCTCTCCGTGTTGCGAGCAAAGAGAGAGACGCAAAGGAGCCAAGTAAAACTAACTAGTGGGCTGAGGAAGGTAAATTCGTGTGTCAAAGAGGACAATACAAGAGGCAAGATCATTCATATTTAGTTCAAGCCCAGCAGTTAGGTCTTTCGGTACACAGAAGTTCAGTTTACAGACAGAGGACCTCAGTTCATCCTCGTACACAATTTCCTACATCAGTTGTTTCTCCCTTCAGCTGCATAGCCCCAAGTACTGTCAAGTTTATTGATTGTTTGGCGGGTTTCCTGTGCTAGTATTATCACTGCGACCAGATCCCCTCTCAAACCTCGCTTGCATCCAGCCAGCTGGATACCCTATTGACCGCCATCACAATACTATAATTTTCACAAGGGTTGTTTAACTAGAAATATTGTTGTGTGGTCTGGAAAGGTACTGGTGTTGGTGTAAAAGGGGTGGGGTACGGAAACTTTTGGGGTGTCACTGTAGATCTACCCCAGATGGAAGTTCAAGTAACTTACTGATGGCCTCGAGACTTACGCGGGTTCCAGTTGTACGAGCTGTCGGTATCTGACCCGCAATCGAACAAATATTACGACAAACGAGGCCTGCGCTAAACACCAGGCCCGCGGGTTGACAATAACAACAACAACAACAACAACAACAACAAGGACGACGACACAGACGACAAAGAGGGCAGACGTGGTAGATGCGGTTGAGCTAGGGTTATACTTTGTTGGTCGACCCAGACCACTCGAGGCGTAGATAATACTTTACTGTCTCGCCTCGGTCACCACTCCTTCATACTCTCTGCTTTTGATGTAGTCAATTGTTCGATAGAAATGTCGCTTAGGGTTTTCTAGACTTTGCTGTGCACCGCCATCAGAGTTGCTGGTCGACAGGTTGGAATGGATGAGCTCGATGAGACCGTTGAGGTACTTTGTGGTCACCTTGAGTAGCGTGGTCAGCACAGATTCCGAGGAATGTCTGAAGCACTTACTGTCTCGTTTTGTTGTTCGAAGTAGTAGACATATCGATTGAGGATCTCGACAAACAACTCGACTGAGACGGCAGTGTCCATGCAAGCGTCTGCAACACGGAGTGCACGCTGCAGACATTCGAGAACGCGCTTGCCATCGCGATAGAACTGATCAGGTTAGCAAAAGGTACAAAATGGAGCAGGGGATCTTACGTTTGCAGGGTCTTCTTCCTTGCCTGGAATCTCAATTGCCCACCACAGGTGACTGGCCAAGTAGACTGCGCGGCACTGGTCGGGCTTCTTCAGCAGCTTACTGCCATGCAGTGCCGCCTTGGTGATGAGGGTGTCGTAGTTCTCCTTGCTGAAGCCTCGTGTGGTCTGAAGCGCACCGGCAATGATGCATACAGCTTGGAACTGGGCTCGCGAGTCACTTATGCTGTCTTCGTAGATGGTGAAGGCCTGGGCAAAGAATTCATAGGCAAACCCCTCGAAGCTACATTGATCGGCAATTTGTCCAGATGCGACGAATAGTCTCAGGCACAGCTCTACTGCACCAGGCTGGACGCGTGTATATAGCTGTGAGAGGGTTTGGTGGATGAATCGGTAAAGGGCTGATGACTGGGTCGACCAGTTGTCCTCGAAATGCTCCCGTGCCTTGAGTGTTCGGGCAAGTTTCATGGAAGCGGTAATAAGGGCGGGGGTGGTGAATCTTATTCGCTCATTGCCGAATTCGAAGGCCTTGCGAGTCTGCTGCAGCAGCTTGAACTGAGTGTCATTATCCGGGGCTTGAATTAGATGGACTATCCTGGCCAGCCAGCCTTGTTCTTCGATGGTCTCATCCGACTCGCCTCCTCTCTGTCTGCTGGCTAGCTGGTAGCTACTTGTCTGAGGTACACCTTCCTTGATGATGACCTTGAGCAGGGACAGGACTGCTTCGAGGTGCTCTGGGCTGGTGATCTTAATTCGGCTCTTAAGAATGGTTTTGGCGACCTCTCCAGCCACTGCTCTTCGGGTAGTGTAGGTTTGTGAATGGTAGAGTGGCAGAAAATGAGGAAGCTTGAGGGCGGTGAAGAGGGAGGCGTATGCGCGGATGGGGCATGTGAGAAGATTGAGCATGTTGGACTGGGTGGCAGCGGAATGGAGGTCGGCTGAGTCGACGTGTTCGGATGTTTTCTCATTGGCGTATGCAAGCACTCTGTCCACATACTCGAGGTGGTCAGGGTAGATGTTCAGGGCAAGATTGACGAGAGATGTGAGCAAGGCCATGGTGTCCTGTATAGGCAGGTTCTTCGCTTTGACAATATTGACCACTTGGTCGTAGAAGATCTCGAACAGCTTGACATCTCCAATGCCTTTGGAGAGATCGCCATTGACAGTGTCGGCGGTGGACAAGTCTTCTGCCCCGTGGCCAGGCGCATCTGGCTTGGCGCCGTTTGTTTGCGGACTGCTTGATTCTGGGCCCGGCTCTGAGGATGTGGCAGGTTCGAGCTTGGTCTTGTCCAGTAGACGGACAATGGCTTCCTCCTCGGCTTTCTCCTTGTCGATCGGCCGCTGCTCCTCCGACTCGCGCTGGGCATAGGTCGAGAGCCGGTCCATCAGGCCAATGACAATCTTCTTAAGGTCGACAAACGGGTTTAGGCGCGCGACAGCGGATAGCAGATGGTCAAGCGTGTGCAGATGGTAGTCATCAGGGAAGACTTTGGTGATGACTTCAAGGAGGTACTCCTGTGCCAAGACATCTCTACATTGGACGACCTGCTCCAGCAGAGGGCCAATAATCATCGATTTGTACGTGTCGGCGTCGACCAGCTGACTCAGTCTGACCAGGTTGCTGCCGATGAGAAGTTCTAGCTCGCGGCGTTCCTGCGTGCGCTGCTCTCGCTCCCGTGAGTGGCCTTGGTGCTGCCACCGCACCCAGAGCTTGTTCATCTCGACGAAGTTGGTGAGGATGAAGTTGATTGAGTCCTGCACGCTTCCCTGTGGCCCGTCCTCGGAGCCGGTGGGCAGATAGTCACGCGCCTGGCCGAGCAGATAGTATCTTAGGAAGAGGCCCCGGATCGGATGCTGGACGCCTCGGCTCATTTCCATCATGTCCTTCATGATTTCCTTGACCGGTGCATCATCGACGCCCATGTAGACGGTGCCGACGGTGATCATGAGATAGAGCCGAGGGATGATGTTGCCTGCGTACTGCACCAGCTCGTACAGATCGGCCAGGTGGTTGACCGGGTGCGAGTCGCGCAGGTAGTCAGACAGGTGGCGGAGAGCGTCGAAGACGGCCATATAGAGCTCGTAGTACTGCTTGGGGCCGAGCGTCGGCGTCCGCAGTTCCGACACAAGCGTGGAGCTGTGGCTGGTCAGCACAGGCAGAGGCGGGAGAGAGCGCATCAACGCACCCGCACTTGAGCGCGTCCATCAACTTGCCGGGCGTCTCAAGGCAGCGGCGCATTTGCTGAGACTGCTGCCGCACCACGCCCAGCGCCTCCTCGAGCAAGCGGCCCTGGTCCTCGAAGGGCGTTGGTGAGGTCGCCATTGCGGCCCCGCCCCAGGCCCGGTCCCGGTCCCTGTCCCTGCCTGCGCACGAGCTGGCGGCCGGAGATTCAGTGCCGTGCACGGAAGTGGCAGATGTGGCCCGTTGCAGTAGGAGCAGTGGCACGTTGCTGTCGGTCTGACTGCACTGCCGGTTCTCGATGGCGATATTCCAGTCGTGGGAGTCGGGCGGCTAGATGTGCCAACACTGCGCTAGAGTGCCGCTTCCGCCACCGGAGGGCAGGCGAAGCGCCATTGGCGTCACCATTGCCTTGCCATTGCCATCGCTGTCATAATCACGGGGCTTGTGAGTGAGCTTATCAAGGACTGCCGAGAGAGGATAGTCTTCTGTCTTCCTACCTGATTAAGCTCCTGATGCTGTCGCCGATGATGATGATGATGATGATGATGATGATGATGATGATGGTGCTGAATGCCTCAGCCACTACTCACCTCTCCCCCACCCCACAACGAGGTCTGCAAGTCCTAATCCTGGCTGAGATGATATCACTTCTACCATTGACAGCCACATGCATGCGACTCCAATGAGACTTTCATGCACTGACTATGATCAAGCGCCGTTGGCAAACTGTGCTCCTAGCGGCAAAAGTTTACAAAGTGTAAGACTCGTCTTAATTGGGTATTATCGATGATACGTTACTAGTTTGTACCTTATCTCACAGCATATGATGTGGATGTGCAACTGGAACAAGCGATTACTCGCGTTGCTCGCCGCGCAAGGGGTCTAAGGTTCGTCGCAGATGTCCTTCAATGTAATGAGAGCGATTCCAGTAGCTCGCCCAATCAATTATTTCTCATTGTCGCCAGCACGATGATTCATTGTGGCGCTGTTTCCCCGTCGCCTTTCTCCGTGGATGCTTCTACCTAGCTGACGACCGGGCGCTGTACATATACACATACCTGGATATATCTATCCTGCCTGAGCAGCGTCGTCAAACCCATGTGGACTTGATCCCCTGCATTCGCCCCTCTGCTTGATCCTCAACTCCAGTCCCGCTCTCCATGGCAGATCATGAGGACTTCAACTACACGTGGGCGCCAGGAACAGTGGCTATAGAGGAAGCTCATCCCTCCGGCCACTCTATCATCCTCCAACCGAAACCCACCATCGATCCCAATGATCCTCTAAACTGGTCCTGGGGTCGAAAGGTGCTCAACTACGCCCTTGTTTCTTACTATGTCCTTTGGACCTTCGTTGAGCTCGACATCGGATTCACTGCCTGGGGACCTATGATCGAAGAACTTGGTCTCAGTATCGGTAACCTCAACACCGGCGTTGCCCTCAACTATGCTGGTCTTGGGTTTGGCTGCATCTTCTTCATCCCCTTCGTCCACAAGTACGGCCGCCGACCGCTGTATCTTATCAGCGTCCTGGTGCAGCTGCTGGCTTGTCTTTGGCAGGCCAAAGTCAACAATGAAGGTAACTACATTGGCGCAAATCTTTTATCTGGCATCGGCGGCGCCATTTCCGAGACTGTCGTCCAAGTCACCATCGCCGATGTCTTCTTCGTGCACCAGCATGCCACCATGAATGCTTTCTATCTACTTTTCACAGCCATTGGAGCCTTCCTTGGGCCCGTTGCATCTGGATACATTGTTGTCGATCAAGGTTGGAGATGGATATGGTGGTGGTAAGTCCTACAGTATTCCTCTTGCCCTCGCAACTTTCCCCTTTCTGACATTCACAGGTGTGTCATCTTCATCGGCATCAACCTCATTGCGGTCGTCTTCTTCTACGAGGAAACGAAATACGTCCCAGCCATATATGGTCAAAACACGGCCAGCCACACCGAAGCTATTACCAACGAGCTGGCTGAAGTCTTTCGCAGGAACTCGGTCCAAGCAGGCTCTGAGGATCCAAAACATCACGAACCTCAAGCAATTGCGCACATGCATTCTGCCACTAGCAACGAGATTCGGATCAAGACCTACCAAGAACGCCTAGCACTTTGGACACCCACCCCTGGCGGTATCGCCCACCACTTTTACCAACCCATCATCATGCTCTTCACCTTTCCAGCCGTCACCTACACCGCCCTCACCTATGGAGGTTCTCTCGCTACATTTGCCATCATGACCTCTGTTCAGGCAACCTACATGCTCCTCCCGCCCTACAACTTTTCAGCCGTCGGTATTGGTCTCATGAACATCCCACCCTTCATCGGCTGCCTTCTTGGCTTCTTCGTTGGCTATCTCAACGATATCTCAATCCTGCGCCTCTCCAAGCGCAATGCCGGCATCTTCGAGCCCGAGATGCGCTTGTGGCTTGCCCTCCCCGCCATCATCATTCTCCCAGCCGGCATCCTTATGTTCGGCATCGGCCTTGCAAAAGGCGTTGCCTGGCCCCTGCTCGCCGTGGGCTACGGCGTCTGGGGCTTTGGCTTCTCCGTCGCTGCTGACATCTCCTTGGCATACTGCACCGACTGCTACCAGGACATTGTCAGTGATGCCCTTGTCGGAATAGTCTTCAGCAGGAACCTCTTCAGCGTCATCGTCCTTTTCACCCTCACACCCTGGATCAACGGTATGGGAATCCAAAACTTGCATATTCTGACCGCTGTCGTCATTTTCGTCATCCTATGCATACCCCTTGCTTTGTTGAAGTATGGCAAAAGAGCAAGAATCTGGACCAAGAATCGTTACGCTTATTATGCTTTGAAACAGCCCACGAGCCGCACCTTTTAGCCGGTTCCCCTGGCCGCGGTGGGGACAGGGTGGCTGTCACTGAAGGCGCAGTTCACATGCTTAAGCTTGGCGCTGGTCACTTTATCTTGCCCATGCGGCAGCACATAGCTAAAGGGCATCATCTAGAATCTCACTTGAAGCTCAATTCCTCGTTTCGATCCCTATTCTGTCGTGACCTACGCCAGAGGGGTAATGTGAAGGAAGTACAGTAATAGCTTGTGTACAATGGTTTTTGCAACAGCGTTCCCGGCCTTGATCTCCACTTTCGTAAGCAGATAGTCAGTTTCGTACACCTGCAGACTGCGGACTCCATCCATGTCTGTTAGACAATTCATAGGTTCGAACCCGCAGCGCTATGACCGATTGATTGTAATTAATAAGTTACTCATGAAAACGGAACATTCCCGCGCCATTTACTTCAGCGCGGAATCATCCCAGTCATCTTTGATCAAATCAGCAGCCTTCTCCCCAACCATGTACACGCTCGCCAAGATGTTGCCAGACACATTACCAGGGAATATACTTGCATCGGCCACCCTCAAGTTCTTCACGCCCTTGACTCGGAGTCTGGTATCAAGGGCATCGCCCAAGGCTACGGAACCGCAAACGTGGTATTCGGACAGGTAGAAGTCCTTCGCCGCTTGCCGGCAGTCTTCCGTCTTGGTCAAGTCGAGCTCAGGTCTCGGATGGATCCTCTTGCCGAGCTTACTTGCTAGAGGCTCCGCCGTTGCAGTTGCGTTCAGAAATTTCATGCATCCCGTGAGCACGTCGAGGTCCGCCTGGTGACTCAGCCAGCCAGGGTCGATGTCTGGTTGGTCTTCTGCATTCGAGGTTCTAATATGCACACTGCCTCGAGCCACCGGGTACTGCAGGCACCCTGCTAATGTGATGCCGTTAGTGCCGTTTGGATCTTTCAGCGGCGGGAAGAGAATGCTCTGGTCTTCTTGGCTGCCATTTACATTTGCTGTCGCACACACAGCCACGAGTTGCAGATTGGCCGATTTGTCATTTTTCAGGTGAGCAATTATAGTCTCTCGCTGTTTCTTGGCGTAAGCCGTCTGGCCTTTGATATCCTCGATGCTTGAAATAGTATCGCTGAGTTCCTTGTCAGTGGCAACCTTTTTGTATGGGAAGAACCCTTGAACAGTCGATGTGCAGCTAATGGGACCGCCAAGTTCGGTTCCGTATGCTTTCTGCGCAGCCTCCATGACCTCGGGCCTCGCAATCGCATCAAGGGTGTCAATGCCTGGCTTCGTCTCAGAGACAAGACCAACAAAAACGTGATCTTGAAAGTTTTCGCCAACGGCTTTGTTCTCGATCTTGGTTTGAATACCTGCTTTTGATAGAACGGCAGGGTCACCGATACCCGAGAGCTCGAGAATCTGTGGCGATCCGATAGCGCCTCCGCAGACAATAACTTCGCGCTTGGCCTTGACAGTGTACTCCTGTCCGGCATGTTTGAAGGTTGCACCCGTGGCTTTATCGCCGTCCAGTGTGATCTTTGTCACCACTGCTTCGCAAGTAACCTTGAGATTCGGCCGTTTGGCGTTCTCTTCAAGGTAGCCGCTTGCCGCGTAACTTCGTTTGCCTTTGGTTGGTCCGTTCCGACCGATGGCGGCAAGAGTGTGATAGAACCCGATATGATCGCCACTCCATGGATCTATGGGTTTCTTCGTGTATCCAACAGCTTTGTCTGCAGATTTGATAATGTCGTCCTCAATATCGAGTTTCCAAGGGCTGAAGCTTGTATGAATGGGCCCATTTGTGCCGTGATTCTCATCGGCAAATGGCATGGTTGAGCGGTCAGCGACCTTCTCATCGATCGGTTCAAGAGTCTGATGCTTCCGCATATACTTCTTCATTTCCGACCAGGACCACTGCTTGTCCCCAACAATCGTCGCCCAGTCATCGTAGTCAGCATCTGAGCCACGAACATACCTGTAATCGTTAGCGATGACTATGCAAATAAGAGCTGACAAACATCATATAGTTGATCGCACTTGAGCCCCCAAGCATTTTACCTCTGACCATGTGATGCTGCTTTGTGCCCTCAGCTGCTATTTGTGGTGTCGTCTTGTAAACCCAATCATAATCAGGGTTGCCAAACATCTGCATGAACACGGCCGGGGTGTCAACAAGTGGATCGCCCAGTTTGTTCTTGCCCGCCTCAATGACGCCAACCGTTACGTCTGCATTCTCAGATAGTCGACCGGCAACAACGAGGCCAGCAGTACCTCCTCCTAGGATGAGGTAGTCAAAATCCTGCTTGGTGAAGTCTCCCGCTGAGAGGATGTTGCTGTCAGCATTGCCATTAGCTGCCATTGTGAGTCTATTATGCGAGGATCAACTCCTGCTACCTAGGTGGAATACTGCCGAGCTCGATTCTTGACCGAAGGTATTGGCGCAAAGTCGTGCATACTGTGAAATATCAGCTCGTGCCCCTCTTTATGTATTACCAGTCTCCCCACACCCCGCATCGTTGATCTGGAGAACCCAACCTCGGAAACATGATTGAGAACTAGCTTAATGCACCCCGGTCCTCGGCAGGATGTTGCTTAACTTATTGAAGTTAAAGGCTCGAAACTGGGAAGGTCCTCATTTTCCCTTACAAAGGGTAGTCCGTAGAGGAAACCGAACGTAAAGCAACCTGGCCAGCTGGATCTTTCATTTGTACATTCTCCCTTCCAAGCTCAGCTATACCTTCGAAGTGTTGATGGCGGCTTGCGAACGACTACAAGGTTGCCTGCTCGAACAAGACCGGTGGCCTATCCTTGATGAGCTCCCTCCTCGTGGACAGTTCACCTCGGCCGGAATCGCGGGCGGAGCCGCACACCCATCTCCGCACCGCATATCGTCCTTTCTTAGCATAGGATGCATTCCGAAAACTAGTGCTATCCACATGATAGCTTTATTAGCTAGCAGTCACTCCACATGGACCTCAATAAATTGTTAGAGCTTAGAAAATGATGAATAGAATGAGGTTGAAGTTAGCTGCATGCGACAGGCCTAGGCACTATGGCGCATGGATTAATTTTTGTCACTCAAAAATTGCATTAAAAGTATTCTTACCTCTCTTAAGTGGGGAGCAAGTACACCAGCAAGGTCTTGGTCCAAACAGCTAATCATAATTTAATTCCACAATACATTAACCCTCTGACTGAATTAGCGTCTATCTGGGCCCGTGGCCTATAGAGACTACTTCCTAATGATGGGGGGAAACCCATCTATGGGAAGAAAACCCCGTGGATGTCCTTGGTGCGACAGGCTGCGGAACCAGGCCTGCTTCACATGTTTGTTTGTCCCGCAAGCCACACTGTATTCCTGTCTGTTCTTGTCGTACTGTGTGTACCAGGCCCTCAGGAGACTAGTCCCTATTGGGCATAGCGTAGGCTGCCATCCGTCTGCCGCTTATCGGGCCCTCCCCTTCTCGGAGCAGAGATAGACAACGATTGGTCGATTACAACAGTTCTCCTCCCTTAACTCCCTTACTGCATTGTACTGGTGGCTGTCTTACAGCAGTACCACCACCCTGCTGTCACTCTTATAAGGGTGACAAAGGCAGCCAAAGAGCCTGTGACCCTCCTGTAGTATTGGTATATTTCTCTTCTGGTGTGCTTGATTTCTTGGTAGTACCTAAGCACTTAGGGGTCTGTTTTGATGCCCTGGGGGATCTCGGAGGGAAGTATACGCCCCTCCTGTGCATATCTGCGTGAGAGTGGTCGGCAGGGATTGATGAGTCGATAGCAGATGTACAACTATGACTGAGCTAGAAACAGATGTGTATTCACTATACACTTGTATGTCTTTGTCACGGCCCATAGTCACGTGACAAGTGATGCCAAGCATTGGCCCTTAGCGTGATCAGGACAGTACAAATCGTACTGAGATATGCACAACGATCCTACACTCCTCAAGTTTAGAATCGTTGTCCAAAGGACATAGGTTCATAGCTGAATACCATTAAATATCATCCCCTCCACCTCTCCGCGGACGAGAGTCTACGTTTCTGACAAATGCGTTGAGAGCAACGCTGGGTCCTCCCTTGCATACTAATAATTAATAGCCACACGTGCCTCAACAGATAGCAAATCAAGGAATTATTCTAGAAGCATCCCTGTTTAGTAAATGTTGCTTGCTGCTAGAAATTGGGGGCTCATGTTGTGAAGAGTTGATCGATCAGCATCATCAAGCAAGGAATGTGAGATTTGATAACAAGGCCATATATGATTGGTCGGTGTGTTTGTATGTTCAGCAGCGTAGCAGCCACGTGATCAGTCGTTGAAATGTTGGTGGTGACGGTAGCTGCACATACAAGCAGATGCGTCGATTTTAGGATGGGCAAGTTCTCACGAGGGCGATGAATCTAATCTGTCTTCTGATAGGTAAATTCCAGCACGTTGTGTTCGGAGCAGATTTATCTTCCATGCCCCTTCACAGATATTATCGAGTACCCTGACAAGGCGAGAGGCGCACCAGTTCGTATTTACCTTCAGATTCGTCTGCGCGGGGCCCGTGAAGAACCAACCATAAGTTACAGAGGCTGGTACACAATATGATACGTTAATGGCTTTGCGAACTTCTCGGCACTCCCCTCCCGTTACGTTGCCGCAGATCGCAGGTCGCCTGGCATCATTTCTTTTCGATAATGAGCCTTTCGACTTTTGGATGCAAAAGAACTATCAGGGAATACATGTGATTCGCGGTGGCGAGAGACTATTGGATTGCATACGACTATGCTGCTTTGAGTACTCTCTATGAGTAAGGGGTAATTATCCATTAAGCTAAGTTTGGTGGTAAATGAAAACAAGTATTTGCCTAAGCATCTGCGGTATCATATTCTCTGTCAGTTATCAGATATGCTGGGTGACCGCCAGATCCATAGAGCATCTTCACCTAGCGCCCGAGGTGGAACAGGCGAGCGATTTGACTCGTCTTGGCTAGATGGAAGACAGGCGACAGAGCTTATAATGCATAGTGAGATGATGTTCGGTTTCTCATCTTGTCGACCGAGGCCATTATAGTACAAAAGTTTGCAAACTGTTCACTTCCTGTCTGACCCAAACAGTGCCTATCTAAGGGCTATTCTTTATAGCGGTGCTCTCTAGAACACTAGCAGCATACAATGTAGCCTATTAAATCGCCAAAATTTGCATTAATATCCCACATTCTATGATTTTCCGAGTTGTCAAGATAGCCAACGGAGCCATTAGTGGGGTCTTGGAAAGGGTCTTAGTATCTAAGCTGCCGTACAAGCGCTACACATGGGAGCATATCCGTTTCGCAGCATTCCTCAAAGGCGAGGTATGTCAGGTTGGGTTCCAGAACACTTCCTCTTTAACATATCCCAGAGCCTTCCTGACATGGGGTTACTCGCAGTCCTAACTTACTATGGTAAGTTAATGGATCTCCATTCTGTACGCAGATTATTGTGGGGCGACCAGAAGACCAAGGTATGTAAATTATTACACGACCGTGAAATGACTTGTAAGTTCGCGAAGCCGATTGCACTGTTGTTACAGCTAATGGCGTGCTGAAGTTCTGTTTCGCTTTGCCGAGACCATTGCCGAAGATCGTATACGTGGGAGGCCCTTAACTGCAACATATCCGTGGCTAGTCTAGAATTGCACACAACAAACCTGTAGGGTAAGTTTAAGTGCTTCTTGGACAACATTTTGCTCCTCTTGACAAGACTTATTCTGAGGAGTAGTCGAAACACCAACCAAGTAAGGCAGACTTTCGAGATTGGCAGTGGTCCGAGTTCTGAAGAAGCCTCTAGCAGTGTACTGAGCTCTTCCCTCAATCTTCTCAGTGCCATCTTTTCTCCGGCAGATGGTACGTAGTACCAGAGTCTCATGCCGTGGTATCTGTACCGGCAAAATTAATGGACCCACCCCATTTAGCATACCATTAATCGTCCTCACTTGTGTGGGTATTTTCAGGTCATTCAAGACGGTGAGTGTGACAGACTGAGACGTTGACTTTAACTTGATTGATATTCGGTGCCTTCAGTGCTATGGAAGTCTCGGGCCATCTTCTCATTGAATTTGCGTGCTGAAAAGCAAACGCCGTTCAAACTCCTTGAAATCGGAAACAGTCTACCCTGCGTGCGGTAAGCCCGCAGGCAGGGAAATAGCGGTCAAGATATCAGATGATATATCTGAAAGCGTTATGTCGGTCACCAAGCCGAAGAAGCTCATTCTCTGTCATGCCTTCATATCCCCATCGCTTCTTCTCTTCATCGATGTCCAACCTCGCCGGGTCAACATCTCGGCCGTCAGGATGTGCGTGCGAAATCGCATCTCGCTTTTTATTGTTTCGCCAATTGACAAACATGATAATTGAAGTTGAGACAAAGGTCAGACCTGCAAAACCCAAGTTGATCGCATGGCCCTTGATGAATCGTGGACTCTCAGTAGTTGGGTAAATGTTGCTGCTGATGAGGCCAGCCGAGTTACCAATTGTGAAGAAAAAGCCCATGACTGTAGCTCGGACGTAGAGCGGACCGAAATTTGCACCGACGTAGCTGATGGCCAAGGCAATGTTAGGTGAAACACCAGCCACCGTGAGGAAGATACCGAAATACTTCACCCCTGGTGCCACATCTGAGATTAGGATACAATAACCAGCAATAACAAAGCAGGACCAGAACAGGATGAACGGCCCACGCAGGATAATGCGATCTGCAATCGCAGCTGTAACAATGGTTGTGATGAAGCCGAGGACGTATGGCGGGACGGAGAGAAGGTTCGCAGACGCGCCTGAGAAGTTGAGGTCCGCGATAATTGTTGGGGTGAACAGAGCGAGCGAATATAGAGGCTCGGCGATGGAGATATACATGACTGCATAAAGATAAGTGCGATAGTCAGCGAACGCTTGACCGACTTGACCCCAGGAAAAAGGCACATTTGCGTTGGTCACGCCTTGACTTTTGGCAAGAAAATGGTTCCATTTTCTGGTTTCAGATAGATTTAAAATTTTGTTGTCATCCGCTGGAAAGTCAACGAGGAGCCACCAGCCCGGCAAAGCGCAGATGAATGTGATGAGACCTTCGATGATGAAGCCACGGAGTGTTAGTCAACAACAAGGAGCAAATTTCGGCACACTTACATCCAACGCCATCCACCCGGAGTTGGCACGTTTTTCTGATGGGGAAGATCGCCAAAGGATTTCCACGACGGGAACGGGATGTATTTGACACCAAAAGCCAGGATACCGCCAAAGGCACCGGCAAGAGTAGCACCGGAGAAGAAAATACCAATTCGCAAACTCTGCTGGCGACGCGCGTACCAGCATGTTAACATAAAGTTGATTCCCGGGAATAGACCACCTTCCGCAATGCCGAGAAGGAATCTAACAGCTTGAAGGCTGCCTCCATTCTGCACTAGACCCATGAGAGTCATCACCACAGACCAAGCGATCATGATGATCGGGATCCAACGGTGAGGCTTGACTGCCTTCAGAATCAAATTTGAGGGGACTTCAACGATAATGTACCCGACGAAGAAGACGGACAAAGCAATGGCATACGCATTGCCTTTCGAAATCCCCAAGTCTGCCTTAAGCCCAGCCACGGCGGCTTGACCAATATTGACACGGTCTAGGAAGCTAAGGAGGTAGAGCAGTGAGCAGTAAGGAATGATTGATAAGTCCAGCTTGCGCAGGATACGGCGGTACTCCGTATTGGACATTTGTAGACCGTCATCTCCCACGGCTTCTTTCTCGCCCGTGCGTTCTAGAATTGCCTTCTCTGGTCCCTGAACCGGTGGTGGGCTACTATGATCATATGGTGCAGGGCCATCGTCGTTTGGTTTGAGAGAGCGATCAATAGCCGACATGATGCGGGGGTACAACAATCTGAAGGGCGCCGTTTAGTAAGGAAAGAGCTACAGTTGCTGGCCAAGTTCCCCTTTGGACAAAGGGTGCACAAGCTTATTTTTAATAAGCCGACAAAAGAGTTCGTGCTTCTTACGCCTTACCATGTTTGGCACTCTCCGCATTGGTGCTGGCTGTAAGCACGGAGATATGTGGCATATCATGTTTCGTCCGACACTTGACAATACTACTACCTCCTGGGATCAATTTTTGTAGCGCTAGCGGTTTAGCGTTTTTAGCGCTCTTGCTGCCTTTATAATCCAATCAAAGCCGAGACAAGTGGAGTTGGTAGCAGGGGTAGTCAATTGCTAATTGGCTAGCCATTTCCGCTAAAC
>QQXO01000311.1:0-25697 GCA_003709845.1 Chaetothyriales sp. CBS 134916
TGCAGGAAGGACTTGTGGGGCGTGACGCGCCGAAAAGCGCGCGATTTATGATTGACAAGCGGGCGTAGTGTCACGCACGACTATTGCTACTTATACCAACTTTATACCAACCTCGCCAACAATCATGTAAAAGTCCTGGCTGGCGCCTCTGCTTGGCGAAAATTCGAGATAGCAATGATGTCTGGCAACCACTTCTAGATCTCATGTACCTCAGCAAGCGCATGATGATTAATAATTCTGGGGCATCCAAGTCATGGGCACTGTAATTCCGCGGCAAGCGCTGATCTTAAGCAATTCTCCCCACCCCCCCACCAGGTCAAATTGCCTACGCTGCTCCTGTAGGACTTATTAGCTAGTTAGTATCCAAAATATAACGTATGTATCACTCCATCCAGTAGTAGTAGAAACAGCAGTAACTTATTAAGAGAAAACAAAAAGCTGAGACATCCAGGGTCACGTGGTTCCAGTAGTTGATCGATCGATCGATCGATCGATTCGATGTGATCCTTGTACTTGTACTACTTGTCAAATACGCGCTCGCCATTGGCTGAGTGGCGCCAAGACGGATGGATGCGACCCGTACATCCGAATCTCATCTCGCTCATTTATAAAGAACAATCAAGTCAACCCATCTCATTACATCTCATTATTAGGGATATATCAACGTTATTATTAACAAGACAAAAGCTGTGTTTTGTTGTTTCTCGGCCTTCAAGCCCTAATAGAACCTAGCGCTTTATATTTTTTTCAATGCAAGTACCGGTTAATAATAACACCGTAATTAGTCCTGTGTTGTAGTGGTGTCAGATACGAGGTCGTATCTGGCCTTGAATGATCGTCTGATTATGATCAATCGACAAAGGTTCCCAATTATGGCAATTGCCTCATCAATAAGAGAGTGTACACACATGTGTAGGTTCGGTGTCCTACCGATCTACGCCTGTCTAAATTAGGTAAGGATTAAAGGTCCTTAGCGACCCCACATGACGCCGCTCGTTATAAATTACATATTGAGTACACGATATTCTCGCTGTCATTTGAGTACATACCACATATCTTCACTTCGCCGATGTTGCCCTTCTTGGCATCGGGGATGAAAGCAGTTTCGCAGCCCAAGGGCTGGCTTCGTATTGTCGAGTCATTATACAAAAGGAAAGCGTCATTGTTAGATAGCATCGCTGACTTTTCGACATCGGATTTGTCCAACACACAGAAAGAGTTGAATGGCCTACCCACCGCTACGAGAGCCTGTTTGAGCGTTTAACACGACGAGAGGTATATCCTAGTCTGTCTAAATGAGACCAATAGGCAGCAACTCTACACTCGAGACAACCCATCCGTCTACCCACCTTGCCGTACTTCCATGGAAGGAGGGCTGGTATTCTTCTTTGGTGACTTCAACATCAGACCCAGAAGATGGGGCAAGTTTTTCAACAGATTATACAAGACTGCTGTGCAGACCAAGCTTAAAACACCGAAGGGGCCAATAATGGCGAAGATGGCGAGCCCGTACGATGCGTTGAAAAGGGGGTTTTTGGTGTTCAGGCGTTCTACAGTCAGCCCGACCTGCATCGTCGTTAGAATCAGGCCAATAAATACAGTCGCCGTCGCCAGCTAGGTCGGATTTTCGCGGAATAGGTCACCGTAGTGGTGCCAGGTGCTGAAGTACGGGTCAAATGGCGGTAATTGGCTAAACCGATGGATCGTATTAAGCCTGGAAAGGCGGAGCTCGCCACGAGGGAACCGCTCATGGATATCTTCTGTTTGGTATGCCGCGATGATCTCTCGAACAAATCTCTTCCAGTCTTGCCAGCTCGGATCAGAGCCGTCGTTCCTCTTTGGAACAAGATGCTTCTCGAGTGCGATTTCGAAATCGCCCTGGTAGGATATGAGGCAGGCGAAGCTGAAGAGGAGGCCCAGAGCACATTTCCTCAGCTTCTCCTGAGGCACCCTGGCGGCGCTGTGCGGGCACAATTCGCACAGTCAGATGGGCATGTCAGATAGTTCTTCCACACACACGAATCAAGCAGATAGTGCAGTATGGGCTTGACAAAGAGAGTCCCGTCTGTTCAACCACAAGAGATGTAAATCCATGCGCTCCGTAAGTACTATGCTTTGCCTGATGGAAATCTGATAGTGCAGTGGGGCAGTGGGGCATTTATTCTCAGCAAACTAGATGTGCTTTTGAACCTTCTAACTTTGCGAACGATAGATCTCTCTCGAGCAAGTCGCTCGGTGTATCGCCAGGAACCCTAACAGTATGATCCTCTTGTCGATGGTACAGAGCTGGGAAGCTATCAACAGATCGTGTCTAGTCAATGGTGGGTCCTGTCGTCAGCAGCCGCAAGGCGAGGGCCGTGCCTGAAGTAAGTTAGGTGTGAACTAACTAGCACAGTTGCAGAGTCAGCAAGGGACGGCAACACCAATTCGGTTGACTGTCCAAGATTAAACTAACTGGTACGGCTGGAGAGGCCATGAGTTCAGCGCCTTCAAGCAAGCTCGCTCCTTTCGTCCTAGGCATGCCACGACAGTGGTGATGGACTTTGCTGGGCACAGACGACAGCCTAGAAGCAACCTGTAGGTTAATTGCTTCGAAGCTACTGGCAAGATATGAGGCTTTAAAATAGATGAATGTCGGCAGTGCATCTTAACAGCAGACGAAGTCGCGCATCGACAGCCATCTTCGGTTGATCTGCTTATTTTGGTAAGGCTCTTGCTGCCCAATGCCTCACCAACGACCAACCTCCAAAATTGCGCACTCTACTTCCAGGCGCTTCCACAATAAAGCTGAGTTTAAAACGGAGCCGCCAACAGCCACTTTTCACAAGTACAACTGGATTCAACTTTGTGACGGGGACCCATAGTTTTGCCATGATTTGCGACCTGCTCGTCAGGCTGCCTTTTCCCTTGATCAACCTGGACACCAGTGATGGTCTGGACAATCCCGGCAGTGACCTTGACGGTATTGCTGGCTACCACAGTGATATTCTCGGCGGCGCTGTTACCCTTTGTTGCAAAAATCGATCGTCGTAGGAAAGAGAGACGACCTAGCGGAATCATAGTTGTTTCTAACCCGGAAAACCCCAAATTCGAGCGAGTATCCTTTCTAGGCAATCCCTCCCACCCAGCTGCTAATAGTATTTCCAGAATTGTTGCTGTCCACGGCCTCGGAGCCCATCCGGTGCACACATGGTGCGATACCTCAAGCAGTGCTCGGAAAAGATCCGCAAGCAAGACCTCGTCAGAGTATACACAGGCAGCCTTAGATGGGCCAGTAAATTCGGTGGACACATGCAACAAAGGACATTTTCATCTGCTCAGAGATCTCCTCCGGCCCAAATTCCCAGACGCTAGAATCCTGAGCTTTGCCCACAACTCAGACTGGTTCGTCAATGCTCCGGTTGCAACGGCACAAGAAATTGGCTATAAGCTTCTGGACCAATTAGCAGAAGCGCGGAAGCACAATCTCGTTAGTGCCAACAACACTTCCCAGGAATATTCTTACTGATGCTCCTAGCGTATCCCCATTATCTTTGTCTGCCACAGTTTCGGCGGCATCATCGTGAAGAAGGTGAGTAAGCTTCACTCGGACGTTGTGTCTGCTCATGACAGAAGCCAAAAGGCCCTATGCAGACCCGGAGTTGTCTCGGAAGAAATTCTCTCCAATACACGTGGTATTATTTTCCTTGGGACTCCTCACCAAGGCTCGCCCGCCTCTATCGCCGGAGCTATTCTAGCCACAATGACCGCCGTCCTCGGGTCCAATAATACCCTCCTACTCTCGCTGAGAGACCACCACAACGAGCTCTCCGACCTCGAAGAACTCTTTGCAGACCGTATGAAGGACGAGGAACAGCGGCAAGAGAAAACCCAAATCTTCTCCTTTTATGAAACCATGCAGACCACTTTGTGGTGGCTACCTATTGGCCTTGTAAGTGTTGTCGCCATCGCTCCCAAATCTCTGCTTCCTAACGTTCTCCCCTAGGTTGTTACTAGAGACTCGGCGCGGACTTGCGGTGCCAAACCTATCCCCATCAACACGCACCATTCCGGCCTCAACAAACCACAAGATGAGTTAAGTAGAGAGCTGATAAGGGTGATTGAGGGCCTTAAAGAGTAACCATCCTCTGACATTACCCCCCCAAAACCGTCTACTGACACCGCGAATCCAGGAATGCCAAGCCAACCCCAAGCGCCAACCAGCAGTACGTCATGGATAAGTTGACTTCTGTCAAGGGCGCCGTATTCGACCCTTACGACGAAGACTACAAAGGAGAATGCTTAGATGGCACCCGCGTCGATCTCCTCCGTCAGATTGATCAGTGGGCAGACGACCCCGAGGGAAAATCTATCTTCTGGCTGCAGGGCATGGCCGGCACTGGAAAGTCTACCATTTCTCGGACTGTTGCCCGTAAATTCGACGATGGAGACCGCCTTGGAGCAAGCTTTTTCTTCAAACGGGGTGAAGGCGACCGTGATAGAGCTTCACGCTTTTTCCCCACCCTCGTCAGACAGCTCGTGTTACAAATACCCGCACTGAGCTATCCTGTTGCCGAAGCAATCAAGGCCAATCCAGACATCTCTAGCAAAATGCCAGGTGAGCAATTCGAAAAGTTAATCTGTCAACCACTACAACAACTAGACAAAGCTATTCCTAGAGGTCATTCGACCTTGATGATGGTGGTGGATGCTTTGGACGAGTGTAAGAACGAACGTGATATGCAGACAATTATTAAATTGTGGTCAGAATTACCTCAAATGACGACCATTAAGCTTCGACTCTTCCTAACTAGTCGACCCGATCTACCCATTCTACAGGAATTCAAAAAGACATCCCCCAAAGTTTATCAAGGCATAGCTCTTCAAGATATCGTTCCTCCTACAACGATTCAGAGTGACATCGCTGTTTTCCTGAAACATAAGTTCTTGGAAATTCGCAAAAATTATAACTATGATCCTCCTCCAGGGTCGCAGCTTGAGCATGACTGGCCCGGTGATGAAGTCTTACAGAAGTTGACCGATATGGCTACGCCTTTGTTCATTGTTGCAGCGACTGTGTGTCGTTTTGTTGGTGATGAAAAAAGAAACCCTCGAACAAGGCTGAAGCAGGTTCTAGGCATGAAAACCATGTCCCAAATGAAACAAACCTACCTTCCTGTGCTCCAGCAATTGTCAACAGGAGTAGACGACTCACACGACATGGAGTCGCTCTTTACAGAGTTCCGATTAGTCGTTGGGTCTGTCGTTGTCCTTGCTGAGCCGCTTTCGATCACGTCCCTGGAAGACATTCTGGAAGTACCTCGAGATGATATTTGGTGCCGCCTACACCTGCTGCGTTCTGTACTGAGGGTTTCCGACTTGGAAACACCTGTTCGTACCCTTCACCTATCATTTAATGAGTTTCTATTAGGCAATGAACTTGGAGACAGCGGATTCAGAGTGGACGGCCTAACTACACATGGAATGCTCCTGACCAAGTGTCTGAAGTTACTGTCAAGGCCTAAATGCCTACATGAAAACTTATATAACCTCGAGCACCCCGGGCAACTACGACAGAATATTGACTCAACCAAGATCAATGAAGGCCTTACACCTGCTTTTCAGTATGCATGTCAGTACTGGGTGTATCATGCTCAGCAGAGTAAGGTTTTGATTCAGGACGACGATGAAGTCCACGTGTTCTTGCGCAAGCACTTCCTGCACTGGCTGGAAGCTCTAACCCTAATGGACAGGATTGCCGAAGTCATTAAACATGTGGGGGTCTTAAAGTCTCTTATATCAGTGAGTAACCTGTAGTTATCAAGTTTAGAGAGGATACTAGCCTAACACAAGGTAACAGGTGAATCAGTCAACTCAGTTATCAGAATTTCTTGAAGATGCACGACGAATTGTCCTTGCGAACCGACAAATTGCCGATCGTGCACCTCTCCAGATTTATTCCTCTGCGATGATTTTTGCACCACGAAGTAGTACTATCAGGGATATTTGCAGCCAGATCCCAGAATGGATGCGGACATATCCAGTGACTCCAGTGAAGTGGAGTGCAGAGCTACAGAAGCTCGAGGGGCACACTGGCTGGGTGACAGCAGTAGCCTTCTCACACGATAGCTCACTACTGGCCTCGGCCTCATATGATGAGACCGTCAGGCTCTGGGACCCGAGCACAGGTCAAGCGGGGCTGACACTACAGGGGCACACTGACTGGGTGACAGCAGTAGCCTTCTCACACAACAGCTCACTACTGGCCTCAGCCTCACATGATAGGACCGTCAGGCTCTGGGACCCGAGCACAGGTCAAGCGGGGCTGACACTACAGGGGCACACTGACTGGGTGACAGCAGTAGCCTTCTCACACAACAGCTCACTACTGGCCTCAGCCTCACATGATAGGACCGTCAGGCTCTGGGACCCGAGCACAGGTCAAGCGGGGCTGACACTACAGGGGCACACTGACTGGGTGACAGCAGTAGCCTTCTCACACGACGGCTCACTACTGGCCTCGGCCTCACATGATGAGACCATCAGGCTCTGGGACCCAAGCACATGTCAAGCGGGGCTAACACTACAGGGGCACACTGACTGGGTGACAGCAGTAGCCTTCTCACACGACGGCTCGCTACTAGCCTCAGGCTCAGGTGATGAGACCGTCAGGCTCTGGGACCCGAGCACAGGTCAAGCGGGGCTGACACTACAGGGGCACACTGGCTGGGTAACAGCAGTAGCCTTCTCACACGACGGCTCGCTACTAGCCTCGGCCTCACATGATGAGACCGTCAGGCTCTGGGACCCAAGCACAGGTCAAGCGGGGCTGACACTTCGGGGGCACACTGACTGGGTGACAGCAGTAGCCTTCTCACACAACAGCTCACTACTGGCCTCGGCCTCAGATGATGAGACCGTCAGGCTCTGGGACCCGAGCACAGGTCAAGCGGGGCTAACACTACAGGGGCACACTAGCTGGGTAACAGCAGTAGCCTTCTCACACGACGGCTCGCTACTAGCCTCAGCCTCACATGATGAGACCGTCAGGCTCTGGGACCCGAGCACAGGTCAAGCGAGGCTGACACTACAGGGGCACATTGGCTTGGTGACCATCAAATTTACAATCGACAACCGGATCTTACTAACTGGTCGAGGAGCTCTATCTATTATGAATCCTGGTCAGGCCAACACACCTTTAAGCAATGAAACTATTACAGTTCAAAAGGAGTGGATTCGGCGAGGTGAACTCAATCTTCTCTGGCTTCCACATGAGTATCGCACTGGTTATTTGGCAATTGATAACAATATAATTGCTATTGGGTTGAATTCTGGCCAGGTCATATTTATCCAGTTTAATAGTTAATTAGTTGTTAATATTCAAAGGGCAGTCTGGGGGGGTACATAGTTATATACCCCTCAATCTAATATCTAGAAGCTACTAAGAAGTAGGCACTATACCACACCTAGGAAGGCATGTGGCAACAAGAAGCCTAATGGCCGACTCAATTATAAGCTCTGTTTGTTAGGAGCTGCGCCCCTGGGGGTCTTGGGAGCCGCCAGCGACCTTCCTCTTTTTCGAAGATCTCCTGGAACCTCACGAAAACAGCTCGGAGGTTAGCATGGCTGAAGAAGAGGCTGAAAGGGAGACTAGAGGATGCTAGAAGAGGCTGGGGAAGAGGTCTCTTCAACAAAACCTTCGTGTACAGAGCGCCTCTGTAGATAGTGTTGTAATCCTATCACAAGCCATTACACTGTTGGAGCAAAAGGAAGGAGCGGTCCTAGTGGTTCCGGTGTATTTGTGACGTGGCGGAGGCAAGTAGCGAGAGGAGCAGGGAAGCAGTATGATTAATGAATTGAAACTAAACCTGAAGGAAAGGAAGGTAAGTCTATGAAGGGCAGAGGTCGGGTAGATATAGATTTGACGCATCTGGAGCTAGTCCCAAAGGGGTATAGCTAATTCGCAGTGTCACCCCTAACGTACGATCGGGATCGCAGATGTCCCTCTCTCTCTGCCTGACCAGGCCTCATAACAGTATTTTAGCATCTGGACCAAGATCAATGAGTTAAGAGATGTTGGAATCAGGCGATGGGGGCTAGTCCAGTATGGGAAAGATCAAGTCAGGATAAATGAATGCTCTGATTTTGGTATATAGGGGTGACCTCGTGCGGTCTTATATACATATGAAAAAGGATGAAACAGGGAGATCGAGCTCGGTGTCGCCGTCAATGTTCGTGGAGCGTTCGTACACCGACCACCTATCATTGTCAGTAAATTGTCACTCAGCCGGAAGCAAACAACAGGGATTGATGAATCCAGTCATCTTATCCAAGAGAAATAGCTGCAAGCCGTCGATTCGTATATTGAGGCATCGTATATTGCGGCTGGCACTCAGCTGTGCAAGGTATCATCGTCGTGGGGGATTCAGATTGCCAAATTAGGCATAGTGTCGTAGAAGGAAATAAGTGAAAATGATCTGATTGGCTGGGGAGAAACGAGTGTTGTTGACATCAGTCATATCTAGACGTTGAATCAGGCGTCAACCTGGGCGTCGATTTGGGGGACGATTGAGGGGCAATCGAGCGTCAGTACGGGTGTCGATTCGGTCGTCATTCTGATGAGGGAGTGATATGAAGAAATGGTGGTTTGAGATCGGGGCAGACGTCGAGAGAATAGAGTCTATGGTCACGTGAGACCTGCTGTCTTGGCTGTGTGTTGGATCTAATTCTGGTCCTCTGATTGGCTGTTTCCAACGAGAGACAAGTCAATGTAAAGCAATCAAGATTTTGATGTTGTTTACCCATGGAAATAAATCCATTAAAACCGGTGAAAAGCTCTATTGCATGGGGGTGGTGTGGGACCAATTCTGAAGTAAAATTGCTCTGATTCTTCGTCGAGCGAGGAGCTCGACGGCAGTATGAGCGAATGATACATGGGAGGTCCCTTTGCTTCTCTGCCCTTCTATCAGCGTATATATGGGTACATTACCTCATATTCCGCTCGCATAGAGGCTTGAGAGGTCATGGGGCGTCCTTGGACAGAATGGCTCTGGTATAGACAGAGGGAGAGTATGAATAGTTCGAATGAGTGGATGATCTCTGATTGGCTGCTGCCTTAGAGGTCAATGAGCCTTGATGAAAAGGAGTGTTCTGATTGGCTCGTGATATCGAATGCTGGAGAACTGATGAAATCGACGGTGACGGCGGCGGTTGACGTCGATTTGGAGGTCAATTACGCAGGCCACGAGTGATAAGAGGAAATGATCGTTTGATATCTCGACAGAAATTGCTTAGGGGGAGGTCCTGGCGAGTCTTGGCATTTGAATTACGTGGAATCACGCGGAATCTGACATCTACCGTATTCGGATGTTTTCAAATGACAAGAGGTGATGTCTTGGCGTAACCCAATTTACTGGAGCGGTTTCGTTACTTGTAGATGATTGGATGATCAAGGGAATTTTGCTGACCTATTGAAAGAAGAATAGTCTAAGTAGACCTACTTCACCCATTTCTCGGAAGAACTTCTGTTTGTTTGAAGCAGACACTGAACTTGAACATCTCTGTACGAGTAGTGAGGCAGGAGGGATATTTGGCGAGGCTCAAAGCGACGGGAGGAGAAGAAGGCTCGGGATATTGTGCTCCGAAGCTGGCAGCTGCCCGCTTAAGATACCAGCTCGCGTCATAATTACTGCTGTATGTTTTGAGCGAACAAACTAAACGATTAATATTCTGAGGCTCTGCCTAAACGCAGGGTATTTCAATTCAAGTGTAGATATAATCATAAAGGTTCATAGGAGATTAATAGCACTGGCTAGGAGATGAATACAGCGACTGGTCCATGCAGCTCGCAGCAGATCTGGTATCGTCTTGCCTAGTGACAAAAGCAATGCTCCTTGGCGCTCTCGCGCGCAATACGCGTCCAGCACGGTGATTGAAAGTTCGGTAGATCAACGCTCAATGAATGACTTGGCCCGACTGCCATAATGCTCTTCGTCGTCGACACGGGTCGGAACCACTTTCCATTCTCAACCGGTCATGGCGATGTGCCAACTCTCTTCTATTTGCTCACTCGTCCAGCGGCCTCATATCTTGACTCGTTTTGCTTCCTCTCCGACCAAGCCATCTCCACTTTTTCTCTTCGTTTCGCCTCCCCCATCTCCAGCTCCGGCTGACGATCTCTCAAACAGACCGGGATTCCTGACCTCGGCGGGCGTAGGAAAGGCTAAGGGACTAGGCAATACGGCGCTGTTCAAACCGCCATTTCTGCCAAAATCCCCCCATTCGGAGAAGAAATTGCTCGGACTTGGCAGTAACTCGTTGGACATGTATCGCGACGGTAAGGCGGAGATAGGGGTTTCAATATTGTTACGGTTGTCAGCGTAACTCTCTCGGCTTTGGTTGTTCGATGTTGGCGGTGGCGGACGCGCGAAGGGGTTCGGTGGTCCTGAGGCGCCCGCAGAGAGCACTGCCGAGGCAGAGGGCGACGGAGGGGGGAGGACGATGTGGTCGGTTGTCCTCCCATTCGCCGGGTTCGCCGACGCCGTGGCCGAAGGCTGCGCACCGGGGCTGCCTCCAACTGCGCTCTCTCCATCGCTGGCGTCGGGAATTTGTAGATTTAATTTCGGTCGAGCGCCGCCACTTCTGGACCCAGACGTGTCTGTTCTTTGCGGCGGCAGGAATTCGGCCGAGGTGGTCGATGGCCGTGCTGGCTGCGGGGCTAGCAGCGACGGTGTCGGCAGCTGGGGCTGGGCAGTCAGGCTTCGAGGAGGGGGCTGGATTTCAGGAGATCTATCGCCTTTGACCGCACTGGACTGGGCTGGCGGAGGCGGGGGTGGAGGATCGGGGGCGCCAAAGAAGTGCTGTGCAAGGACAGAGCCGCCTTCGTCGATCGGGGTGAAGATGGATCTCGATTTTGAATAGACATGCCGCACCTGTGGCGGTGAAGGTTCAGGTACTTTGAATTCTTGCTGTTGTGGTTGTGGGGAAGTTCGGACAGGGTGTTGTTGGGGAGGTTGTAGGCTGTCATGACGGGGCATCTGCGGCTGTGAAGGAGGACGCTGAAGCTGCGGTTGCGGTTGCGACTGCGGCTGCGGCTGATGTTGTTGCTGCGGTTGCGAGAACTGCTGGTATTGCGGTTGAGGAGAGGGCTGAGGGGGCAGACCGCCGGCATTGGGTTGGTAGAGTGGCGGGTTTGGGACATAGGCATAGCCGTTCTGCGGCGGCGGCGGCAGCGGCGGTGCTGGAGGCGTGTGGTGTGGGTGGGTCATGGGCACCAAGTTCGAGCTCGTGCGCCGAACAGTGTTGCGCGATCCTGGCCTGGAGTCGATGTGCGGCTGCGGAGTGCCATGTCGGGCCTGGAACATGCCATTGGGGATCGGCGGCGAGGCTGACTGGTGGGACGGTGGTGGTATTGGTATGTAGGGGAATGAGGTGGGAAGAGGACGGTGGGAAGGCGGCGGCGGTAGCGATTCTTCTTTAATATTCTGGACGTCGTCTTCGTCATCGTCGTCATCGTCGTCATCGCCGCCCTTGTTCTTGAAATCGCCCGGGCCTTTGTGTTCGTGCGGCTGGCCATACTACTTCCCGTTAGCAATTTGTGCCATGCAGCGTCGGGATGAACACACGTAGTTGTATCTCCTCAGCGTTTCATTGATGTCGCCGGAGGAAAACTCGTACAGCTTCTTGTTGTGCCCAAAGATGATGACGGCAACATCGACTGAGCACAGCACCGACAGCTCGTGGGCTTTCTTGAAGAGACCACCCTTGCGCTTGAGGAAGGTCCTGGCACGGGGTCAGCAAGGGCGACGGCGAGGGCAGCAGCCACATACACCGAGCGGTTGCGATCATCTTTGATGGCTCTAATCTCAATCTTCCTCCGACCCATTGTAGGCGCCGACGACTATACGTCAATGCACCGACGTACTCAGTCGTACGGCAAGACCCTGCCGTCGAAAAGCGCACCAGACCGTCGTCGATAACGGCCCAGAGTAGAGCACTCTGGTCGAAACAACGGATGCGGAGAACCAGTGGCCGCCAGAGGCAGCGACAAGGCCCAGGCAGACGGATGCTCGGCCGGAAGAGGCCCAGCTCAGCCCTAGATTCGAGACGTAGAGCACAAAAAGCTTGTCGATGCTGAAACACAGAGACAAACAAACAGCAAGGGGCGCGCGACGAGACCGAACACAGTCGCTAGTCGCGAGTGATGATGGAAGTGGAGAGGAGTGCTAAAGATAGAAAGAGAGGAAGGGAAGAGCAAGAAAGATCAAAAGAGGGCAGGGTAAGTTAACGGCAGTTTACACAGCCAATCTCACACGCTCAGCGGGACCAGTGAACGCGCGCCCATACCACTGGAGCGATTCGGTTTTGCTGTTCGAACAGTGCGCTATAATTAAGCGCCTATCCGATGCAACGCTTTCCAGGTAAAAGGGAGCGCTTAGGAGCCACGTCTGGAACTAGAATCTCGGTGATGCACAAGAACGGCAACTGCCATGGCCTCTGTGGCGGGGCGCTCACCGAAATCATGTGCTTCGGCTGTGTCCAGCACGCGGCGACGATTGGCTGAGCCGCTAAATTTGAGCCCTAGCTGGCGTTTCATCGTCGTCTGCAGTTACTTTGCCTGTCGGGGTCCGCATGCCGGCTAATTTCACGAGGCTGGACACGTGTTGCCTTGGGGTCCTGGATTGCTCGGCAGCCTTGCTAACTGTGGTTAGCCTTTGGAGGTGCATGCGAGGCCAAGCGTTCTTTCGACGATCGGCTGCCATTGAGTTATTGGACGTGAACGATGCACAGTGTGGTGGTCAGGCCCGTATGGTGGCACGAATGTGGCAGATTGGCGACTTCAGGGTGACAGAGGCACGGAGCAGCGGCGGGGTAGTGGGGAGAAGGGCCACAACCTATCGGACGCCAAGACCTCTTTGCCAAGCCTGATGGGGTCTTGACTGTAGGCAGGAGCAACACAGAAGCGGGAATTGGAGGATGGGAACCTCAGGTCTCGTTCATATTGCTGGCTGCGAGTCCTGCACGCAGTTCGTCGCCCTCAGCGTGCGATCGGTGCTAGCACTGCGGCGTAAGAGACACACGGCCCAGCAAGGGATGCCTCCAAACACCACTAACAAATAACTGAACCCAAGCCATCGCGATAACTACCATCAACATCAGAGGAAACATGTCTATTACATAGATGGGCAGATTAGGTGCATGTCTTGAATCGTGTACGCCCTCGAACGCTCATGTGGTATCTCTTGTACAATTTTCAACAACAGATTAAGAAAGAACACCGACCATCAACGACCAACTTGGTGCGGGTACAAATTTGCACCGTATCTGTGAGGTAGAATTAAGGCGTGGAGAGCGTGCCACTCATCGTCTTGCAGAGTCAATGTTGCCAGTGAGTTCAGCAACTCGAGCTTTGATTCGTGCGACACGTGATTCGATCGCTAGCAAGTTGTCAGCTGCTAAAGTCATCTGGGACATCATGGATCTCGACTTACTCTCTTCACCGCTAGTTTCGCCATCATCATCCATCTTCGTCGTCTCAGGGCGGCCCTGGCCCACTTTGTCTTCAGATTGCTGTGCCGCCCGCTCCGCAGCATTCTTGCGGATTTGTGCCCATCGATCAAGTGGACTGACATGTGTCGTGGTCTCTTCTTCAGACTCAGACTCATCTGCCGGTACAGACACTGAGGAGTAAACCGACTGATGCTTAGGGGCTGCTTCGGCTTCTTCACGATCTATAGTCACGGCTTTCTCTGCATTGTGCACTGGACTGTCCTCTGGCACAAACGCAGGTTGGTCCAGCAACGGGCCTTGATCGAAGGTCGAAAACTCACGGTCGGCATGCTCACGTTCGCTGGTGGCAATCCGAGAAAGCTGATCATCCTCGGCATCTCCTCCTGCACGAGGTGGAATACCACGCCCCTCCTGGCCAGCTGATTGCGCTGCGTCGGTCTTGAGAGGCGCCTCGGCCTTAGTAGGCACTATATTATGGCTAAGAGGGCTCAAGGCTCGAGCGGGATCTGGCTTCTGAGTGACGGGTTGGGGAGTGACAATCGGACTCTTCACCACCTTGATCCTTTCGAAGTGGTTAGCTTTCAGTGGTGGAGACCCTGCCCCGCTCGCAAGCGCAGCCTTGCCCTCGAGTGCCCGTCTTGCAGCAGCAACGGCTGAGTTTGACCGTTGAGGCGAGCCAGGACCGGGTTGGTATCGGTCCCCTGGTTCATCTAGGTCTCTTGACTTAGGTCGCCTTGCGCCAAACAGTCGTCTCATACCGCCATTCTTTAAAACAGGAGGTGCGCCTTGTTGACCCCTTTGTGCCAATCGCTGTTCTGATGAGAGTCTGCTGCCATCAATCGACTTTCGAAGCTTGTTCGGAGAGCTTGGTGCTGCTACCTTCTCTGATTCTGGCAATGTTGCTGAGACAGTCTCCTCGGTTGCCACAGCGGTATCTTCGTGCACAGCAATGTCCTTGGACGGCTCGAGCGATGCCGGATCAGCCTTTAGTACTGCCTGAGCAACCGCGGGAGATGCTTGAGCAACCCTTGGTGGTGATTGAGACCGTGCGGGAGATGGTTCAGCGGCCGTGGATAGCACATGCGAAGATGGTACTTGAGCGGCCCTAGGTGGTGCTTGGGCTAGCGCGGGAGATGCTTGGGCGGCCACGGGTGGTGCTTGAGCGGGCGCAGATGGTGCTTGAGCAAGCAGGCGTGATGCTTGAGCGCGCACGGAAGGTCCCTGAGCAAGTACGGGTGATGGTTGGGCTCGTGCAGCTGGTGTTTCAGAGAGCGCGGGAGATGCTTGTGCGGGCTCGGCGGCCCGCGCTGGTGGATCGGGGCTGGCCGAGCTTCGTGCAATTCTGGAGGTGGGCTGAGCAGCTTCGAGCGGCAATTGCGTACGCGACCTATTTTGAGGCGGCGCTGGCAAATCCTTGGTCTCTTTGCTCACACTTGACAATGTTGATCTGGACGCGTTGGCGCTGCCTTGCGAGGGGAGCGTGAGCAGATCTAGCTGCCCTTTGCCAAGATCATCGCCAAGGTACTTGGCCCTGACCTCTTTCTTGTCGTATTGCTTGGCCCATTGCATAGCAGGCGACAGGTCATCCTTGGTAATCGCACCCAAAGTGTAGACACTATTCCGATCCAAAGGATCAGTGTTCTCCTTGCTGGCTGCGCGGCGTCTGGCGGCCTCGACCTCGGCCGCCTTCTTCTTGGATAACTCTTCAGCTACTTGCTGAATGCGGGCCTGCTGATCGGGGCCAAGTGTCGTTCGTTGGGTATCATAGCCATTGGTCTGGACAATCTCCTTCTTCACACCCGAGCGTCGCCTTGTAAGCTTACCGCGCTTAGTGGTGAAGCCAAAGAACGATTTCTTCTTTTCGGCAATATAAGTTCCGACGGGCGGTTCGGCAGCTGCGCCCTTGACTTGCTCTTCCATCACCATCCAACGACCATCAGGCAGCTTGGTCTCGACCATGGCACATCGGCCAAAAACAGCCTTCCTTGATACGGGTTCTTCGCCAGCAAGACTGCTGATCCACACCCACCAGAATGCATCGTCAATGTACGTAGTAGAGATGCCGGCAAGCTCTCCTGGGTCCAGGCTTTTCTGATTGCCTAGATCTCGACGGTGCGACTGAGAGCTTTGACCTCGAGGTACACTGCTGAGTGGAGGCAGGATCTTGTCCGGTGGCAGGAAGACAGGGCGTAGAGGCTTGTTCCCATTCTCATCGGCAAAGCCAGATGATAGAAAGTCGGCCCATGATGGCGTCGTTGGTCGTCCAAGGTCATCCACCGCGCCTTTAGATTGACCGTCTAGCGGCCCTCTCGGCCTGGGTGCGAGCCAGTCCTCACTGTAGCCCGACCCTTCGAGCGTGCTCCCAAAACCGATGTCCTCAAATCTGGACCATGAAGGATCGGCCAGGCTGGTGGATGTCTTGGCGTCGGAGACAATTGACTCATTTGCAGAAGAGATCGCTCTCAGCACTCGGCGACATTCATCCGTCAACGTTTCAACAGGGTCCTCGTAGCTGGCGAATTCTTGCAGCGCTTGATCAGAGTTTCGGTACTCGAAGTTCTTGGCGCGTCGAAGCAGCGCATACGGCGTCGGAGAAACGACATCGACGATCATCACTACTTTGGTCGTTTCATTCAGAATCAGGCTCCGAGGCGGGGGATATTGAACCGAGTCGAGCAGCTGCTGCAAGGATCTTGGCAGACTCAAAATGCCATTTGTCTTGCCTTGATCAGGCGACAAGGATCTGAGGTAGGCAAAGAAGAGATGGCTGCTGGCGTCGGCGGCAGTATCCCATGACTTGTATCCCGCGTCGAAGCCCTTGCCTGTATCAATATGCCCGAAGGCCCACCAACCTGTGAATCGGGACAATTTGAGACCACCGAGGCCATTCGATTTACCATGCGCGGCAATGGCCCCCAGTAAGTCGAAAAAGTCAAAGATGATCGGTGCGCGTGGCTTTGTGTCAACGCAGATGGGAATGAAAGTTTTGAAGGCATCGCGAGAATAGCGAGAGCCTGTCTATCGTCAGAATCCTTCCACATCGCCACTGCTCAAGCACTTACCCTTCTCGCCCACTTTGAAGCCTTCGTACGTCTCCCAGGTGACGATACCGCCGGGCAAGCGCGCCCAACACCATTTCATAACACTTATGATAACCTAGAGCGAGTCAGCATTGATATTGGTTCGTGTTAAGTAGAGTCTTCATCCACTTACCATAACCTCAGTCATCCTCAGCTCGCTTCGGAGCGCGCTGCCCGTCAATCTTTCACGGTCATTTGGGGGAAAGAAGAAATTGCGGACAAATGTTCGTGCTGCAGAAGGGTCTGAGGAGGGGCGGAAGGGCAGCAGGAGAAGGGGGACATCGAGACCTGGATGGGTGGATTAGATGGGCTTGTTTCATTCAACGCGCTGGAGTATGCGCACCTCTTGACTTGACCTCGGCCGTGCATTCGTGTAGCAGTTCGGCCACCTCTTCGGGATCGACCCGTGTGCGCAACCAGGCGTCGCTCCATTGCACTTTTGGCGGCCCACTGCTGTTGGCCAATGTGGCCGCGCTCTTCTGGCGACTGTCATCCTTGGCCTTGAAGACCTTGGAAAAGAAAGGCATTGTCACAGATATTCAGCAAATCCACACCAATACTGGGATACCTGACACCCTGCAATGCTTGGGTTGGAGCCCGGAGAGACCGGCCGCCTCAATGATGAATGAGGTCCCAACGGCTGTTGAGAATCACTTGTGTAGGAGAGGGGTCAGAGTGTTGTGAGGAAAGATAATCCGCGCATACAATCACGGTTCAGGGGTTGCCCTGGCAGTCCTGGCGGTAACTAAGTTAAAGCCTCGTTTTAGTGCTCCCAGTATTGTGGGCAATTAGAGAAGTGTAAACACTGGGAGCTGGAATGGGAGATAATGGCAGTGTGAGAAAGCAGTTCAGGACAATGAAGAATCAGACAATATGAGTGACCAGGAAGGCACAGCACAAGGCCAGTTGTGCACAGAATCCCAGAAATCCGAAGCAACCTGTGCAGATTGTTAATTAAACACCAGACGGTTTGGGATGCGCGACGCGAAGACGTGACAGACCCGCGACATCGTCGACTAGCAGCCAGAATTTCGTCTGGACTTGCGGCTCCTAACAGCTGACGGGTCGACTCTATCAGGAATTAGGGGCGTGCTGGCACTGCACCGATCAGGGCTATTGGAGGTGCGGCAAACGCCAAACGGCATCTAGCTCCGCTCACCTACCGGGGTAATCCTTTACTTTTGGATTTCGGAATGCCGCGAACTGGCGTCTGCCAAGATCATGGCCACAGGCCCCTCCACTACTACTAACTGGCCTCTCCGCTCGCTCTACGACAGGACAGTCACTTGATCAGCCTTCAGTAGATTCTGCCCTTGGATTGGATGTCTAAATGTATCTCTGGATTGATTGATTAGTTTGGTACGAGATAATACCAGGACTCGGCTTGGTCTGTCTGTCTCCACCCAGCGAAAGTTTGTTCACAGAGAGAGATGTCTGGGGGGAACACTTTAGGATTGTTCAATGTCTATTGGTGTCGGATATATTCGTGTGTACGACACCATCACCACCACCACCACCTCCTCCTCCCCCTCTAGGAAAATTTCCATCTTTTAGCCAGTGTCCAATGGTGTCAAACGCGTGCCCCTTTCCTCGGTGGGGTAAGCTGCAGGGATTATCCTTGGCGGAGCTTTAAATGACACTTAAGGCGCCGCAAGACCAGGGGCAAGGTGGGGGGCCATCCTTGTACGATCAACACTGACCATTTTCAGAGCCATGGCTTTCCTCAGATGCTTCCTCGGGACATCGCTGATTTCCAAAAAAGTCTTGGGTCTAGGAGCCTGACGGCGCCATGGTAAAGAACGTGGCATATGGCATATCTGACAGTCACAATCATAGCTCCAGTGAGAAAGGCGCTGGCATACAAAAGCTAGGACCTGATCCAGAATCACACTAAGCCCTGTCTCCTCGTCTCATCGGTCGGTCTTGAAGATGAAGTCCTTGACTTCTTCAGACCCTGCGTACTCAGGATTGAGCATGACGCAAGTCAAGAAGTACTGCAATCCTTGCCGTCTCCTCTCCAGGAACTTCGGTCTGAACCTGTATATGACGCTCTTGGGTGGCAGCGGAGGCAGTGATGTCCTTGTGGAGTTTGGAAAACTCTTGACTAGTCGTTCGCGGAGCTCGTCGAACTCTGAGTAGCGCTTCCGTATCGTTATTGGGCCTCCATCCAAAGTCTGCACTTCGCAGTTCCAGACCACGTATGCCCCAAGGCCAGTTGAACTATTACCCTTAACGATGACATAGTCGATGACGGATACAGTCTTGGCCCAGAGCGCGCTCTGAGATGGCGATGCGGATTGAGGCTCAGTATTGTCGGACAGCGTTATTGCATTTGATCGCTGAAGCGAGCGCTGGCTTGTTTCTGACGGCGACTTGCGGTGCTGCCAGTAAGGCGGAGAAATGTGACTTATCCGGCGATTCTCAATCTCATTGTTTGCGGCGTCAGTCTCGACCTTGGTTGTCTCACTTGTCATACGAGCACTGCTGGAGTTCGCCATGCATCCATCTGATTAAGAGCTAGGTAAGTATTTTAATCCCTTTCGGCACCCAACGAGAGCTGCAGACTGTCAGACACACTTTGTCTTGGTGCTCTGCAATAATGAATGGGTCTTACTCAGAATATACCCGCTAGGGCATGGGAGCTTTGCCCGAAGCCCCTTTTGGATGGCGCTGCGAACGGAAATAGTTTAGTGCCTCCGGTCAAAGCGGGTCTCCACACTGTTGCTCACTTCCAATTTTCGTAGTCCAGCCTCTCACACCGCCAATCGATTGAGGATCACCCGCGGTGTGCGATGTGTGCTAAGACTAATTTCCTGCCTGGGAAGCGGCATGAGGGATCAGTCGGAGTGCCGGTCTCCTGGCACCTCGTTTTCTCCATGAACACATTCTGCAGACATGGACACTGATGTGAAGGCGCCGAGAACGTGAAGTCAGCTACTGTAAGTGGAACCCCCTATAGAGATAAGGCTTGTTAGCGCGTGGTCCGAGTCCAACCGGCTGTCAAGCATCCCTTGGATCAACCAACGAGGAGATTCTGCAAGACCATGATCCCGCCTGCAGTCGCCGCTGCAATATCTGAGACAAGGTAGACTGAGAGTTGCGCGACAGTCATGAATGGTTCGGATTATGCCTTACCTGCCACGCCAGCCAGCGATCTGCATCGTCACGGGCTCTTGGGGTGGCGGGGAAGCACTGACGGTGGTGTTGGTGGTGGCGCCAGGAAGGTTGGTCAGGCAACTATAGCTCCGCTGTCTCAACCAGGGCTGATCCTATCCACACTCGATTCTCCTTTAAATCCGACATAGGTCTGCTGTTTGGCTTAGACACACTCATACATCCATCCTGTTTGCAGCTCATTCGTTCCCAATCGTTTGTGGCCAAGTAAAAAACTGATTTCCAAGGCCTTGATCCAATTGTTCTCCACATTGACCACTGATTTTCTGTCTTCTCACATCATGCTGTGCTTCTGGCTCTCAGCAACAGTACTGCCCTCACTCCTTGGTGTTGCCTTGTCACAGAGTATTGATCCCAATTCAGTACCTCTAGCCACAAGAGGTGAGATCCTCCCATGAGTAGCATCATGACATAGCTGACAGGAGTAGATCAATGGTGTCAATCTCAGATCACACAATGTCCCCTCATCTGCCTCCAGACCAAGGGTAATTCCGCGGGAACTGATGCCAATGACTGCGACCCCAATACCCTGACCTATGACTGTGTCTGCTCAAATGGGATTGCACCCAACGCGAGCGAATACAGTCAGACGATTCCCTACTACATTTGCACCGAGGCCAACAATCAATGTGTGGCCAACTGCGGACAGAACAACAACGAATGTGCGTCTAATTGCCGACAAGACAACCCCTGTGGTGCTCAGAGTCCCACCAGAGTCACCACCACCCAAAGTACCGTGTCGGCCACAACAGGAGCTACTGGTGACGCTGCCTCGACCGCATCAGGTGGTGCCGTATACACTGGTTTCGGTGGTAGTAGCGCATCAGCGACGAGCACTAGCAGCAGTGACCACCACACCTCGGCTGCCACCCACCTCATACTCAACATTGGAGAGGTCTATGGCCTTGCCGTCGTGATCGGCGGCATCTTCGCCGGCTTCGCCTTCATGCTCTGAGAAACGGAGCTTAGGTCCAAGGATGCACTATTGCAGTGATGTTTTGACTTATTTGACTGCCACATCAGAGCCCAAGCATCAATTATATAATTTGAGCGTGTATTGACTTTTCCATTTGGCAAGGCGTTCGGAAAAGTGGAATGAGGGTGTCATCATGCACCGAGCACACGAAAAAGTTGGATTCGTGATTCTTAGATTGGCTACTGATAATAGCGATAATAAATCGCCTCATCACATCCTTGGTCTTCGTTCTTGCTCGTTCGCTCCTCACTCCTGACTGATGCCACTTTTGTAGAATGCGAGGCCGCAAATTCTAGGGCTTGGCATCCGTTGGCAGGGCAACCGTGTTGTTCCGCTGCCCGGTCGGACCTGCGCGCGTCCAACCTTCCGGAACTTTGTTTGCACTCAACTGCCCACACCACCGCCATCGACAACAAGAACCAGCATACACATTCGCGTCTTGTTTGAGCGACATTGGTCTCTATGTATGGCAGCAGCTGATAATTGGAGATGAAATGGCTGCTGCAGTTGCCTCCGCAACCCCCATGTCGTTCAGCTCCAGCGCCAACCAGCAACGACGTCCATTAGCGCGAAGCACAACACGAAGTGCATACAGCGAGTCGTATAGACATGGATCATCCGCGGGTTTGGTGGTAAAGTCATTGCCGAAGAATAATGGTACCGGGGATAGCTCCGACGACGACGATTTGGCACCGATAAAGCTGAGCGCTGAGGCTCAGGCCATCTTGGGCGAGGACAGCGACCAACAGGGCCCAGACAAGGAAAGTATCAGCAGCTATAGAAACACCAAGCTGGCCACCAACGGTCATATTGGACTTCACGGAACAACTCCCGTTGAAAAGCTTCGCGCTTCCGCCCAGGCAAATGGCAGTCCGGCACCGCGAGTGGTTCGATCTGCCGCTCCTCCACGCTCAAGTGCACCGTCTAGTGTTGCCAGAGATGGATCTTTCATGTACAAGACGCACAATAAAGATCTGCATCAGCAAACGCCCTTGGTTGACCAGTCTGACACGCCCAAGACGCGAAGGGTCGTTCGCGTTGGCAGTGCACGGCAAACTTCTCGCTCTCCGACAGCTGCAGCGCATACTGCTGAGGCGCCAGGTCCAGCAAATAATGGGTCCGAGGCGCGACATCACCAGCCACACAGTCCTCTTGGCGCAACCAGGCATGCTGAAGACGAGTTTCACGAGCAGCACGAGCAGCACGTAGGACCTTCGACGATTATGCGTTCACGTCGAGGAGACGACAATGGCGTCCAGAGCACCAGGCTCGTCAAAAGAATCGGCGTTGGCTCCATGCGCGTCAAACCCGTCCGGCGCGGCATGGCTCGACGCCCAAGTGAGGACGACAAAGTAGATCACGACCGCCAAGAGCGAAGCCCCTCCGGAAGCCCTGAAATTGAAGTCGGCCGCACGGCAAAGGAGCCAGCTCTCGTTGACGACCCCATTTTGGCGCCCTCGCCTCCGCGCAATCCAGAGCGCAGGTCGCCAGCTCTGTTACTCGAAGGGGTAAGTTATGTAACAGTGCTAGATGGCCAAGGCGGCCCCGAACAAGGCTCTCCTGCCCCAAGACCAATCTCTGTCGCGTCAATCCACAAGACGAAGTCCCTCCCGGTATCCCATGGCTCTCATTCATCCTCCAAACCCTCAACTTCCAACCGCAAACCCACCTTTAAAGTCCCATCGTTACCGCCTGTAGCGGCAGAGCATGACCTGGAGAATGAGCCACCCCCAACATTCAATAAGTCCAAGCCATCATCGTCTGTTCTTCAGATCCACGAAGATGACCTTAAACCCACACCGCAGCCTCAAGATCATCAACCTTTGCAGCGCCCGTCCACCATCTCCCCATCCCGACCTCCTCTCCAGGCACGCTCAAACAACACTCCCCACCGCCCTGCCCCAGCCCCTCCCCCTAAAATGTCGCTCCTGGATGCCGCTACCTCCCAATCCACGCGTAAGAAGTCGTCCACCCACGTGACTATTAACAACCGCACCTACCGCAAGCTCGACTGTATCGGGCGGGGCGGATCCTCGCGGGTGTACCGCATCATGGCTGACAATTTCAAGATCTTCGCCATGAAGCGTGTCAATCTGGAGGACGCGGATGCCGCGGCAATTGCCGGTTACAAGGGCGAAATTGACCTTCTCACACGCCTCGCCAATGTGTCGCGGGTAATAAGGCTGTTCGACTACGAAATCAACGACGAGAAGGGCACACTGACCATGATGATGGAATTGGGCGAGAGCGACTTCAACAAAATCCTCAACGAGCAGATCAAAGGGGAAGAAGCGAAAATGGACGTGACATTTACACGGCATTACTGGAAGGAAATGCTTGAGTGCGTGGCTGCGGTGCATGAGCATGGAATTGTTCATTCTGATCTCAAGCCGGCGAATTTCCTGCTCGTCAAGGGTCAACTCAAGCTAATTGACTTCGGCATTGCGAATGCGATCCAGGATAACACAGTCAATGTGTACCGCGAGAATCAGATTGGCACACCCAATTACATGTCGCCGGAATCCCTCATCTGCCAAAACGTGTCGGTCGGCGCAGACGGGCAGCAGCAAAAGGAAATCAAACTCGGCAGACCGAGCGACGTGTGGAGCTTGGGGTGCATCCTGTACCAAATGACGTACGGCCAACCACCATTTGCGCACATCCAACAGCACATGCAGCGCATCCTGGCCATCCCCAATCCCAAAGTGGAGATCAGCTTCCCGGCCAGAGGCATTGGTGGCGCTGTGGTGCCGTTTGGGCTCATCAAAACGCTGCGGCGCTGTCTGTCGCGGGAAATCTCCCTGCGTCCTACCATCAAGGAGCTGCTAAGCGATCAGGACCCCTTCTTGAACCCTGTCTCCATCTCGACCGACATGTTGGGCCGCGTGATCGGGAACGTGGTCAGCTACTGTCGCCGAAGAGAGGAGAAAATGCGCAACGAGGGCGAGATTGGAGAATCTTCCAAGACTTGTTTGCCGACTGATGAGGAGATGAGGGGCTGGCCGACTGCGTTTTATGAGAAGTTGCGGCAGGCTGGCCTGGAGGGGACTGCGTGGTAATGGTAGGAATGAAAAGAAGGGCTGAGAAAAGCAAGAGCTTGGATATAAATGGATTAGATGTTCTCCTTGCGTTTTGGGGTTGGGTATCATCTGCTGCGTTCAAGCGAGGAAATATCATCACTTTGATTTCTTTCTCTACCTTTCTCTCTCTTCTTGCTCGTGGTCACATACATACACAGACACCCACCACACCTACGATGCCTAGTACTTTGCTCTATTCGAGAGTTTGTTGCAGTCGCATCACTTACAACTACAACATTTGGTGGCCAACCCAGGCTTGCCAACTCTCTGTTCGCACTTGGCCCAAAACTCCTCTGTATTCGATATGGCCGTGGTGGTGGCGGTGGAGGCATTGAGAAGAAGCCGATGAGCGAAATGGCCTGGGCAGGAGGAGTAGAAGATGGTAGGGGTAAGGTAAGAGTGGCCGGAGGAACAATGGCTCCTTCCTTGTCCATCTGGACTCTTAATGCAGCCCGATGACGATGATGACGACGAAGACGACGACGAACTATCACACCACGCATCGACCCAGGAGTCAATCTCCGCTTTCTTGCCGTCGATCTGGCTGACCGTCGTGTTGACATTATTAGTGTTAAATAAGATTTGCCGAACATCAGTCCAGGCGGAGTCGATCACCTGCATCCAGAAGTCATGGTCGGTGGATCTCCAGAGGTCGCACTGGTCACAATACCGATGAGTACCGGCGAGCTGAGTATGGATGAGAGCGTCGATGGTGCCGTTGACGCGACGGTCGACGTCGGCTCTAATATGGTAGTTGAAGGCCTTGGCGAACGCCTTGCACGCGAGCGCAAAATTAATGGCAGCGGTGGTGGTGTTGCCCTGGTCCTCGCCTTCGGTTTTGGATTCTATTTGGGCGAGTTGGTCGCAGATCTGACTGAGCACTTCTTCCGGCAGTGTCTCTATCTTCTGCACCTGGCGTGGGGTTACTGACTCGGTGTCGAGGATCTGGTAGTCGGATGAGTTTTGTGGGAGAGAGGGTTAAAAATTGGATTTACAACTTTACCATTCGCGACACTTTGAAGAGTGGTTGTGGCCAGAATCCCAGCCTATATCCACTTGCTATGGATTCTCGACGCCCGATTTGATTTACGAATGCTTTGGCGTCGACAGGGTTGTTAAACTTGGGATTCTTGGCGCGGTGCTGCTTCGCGGACATCGTAGAACCTATTCTCGGAGGTCGTCCATACGTGAGGGTATATCAGGTGGTACAAATTGATATACAGAAATTTTGTGAGTGAAAGAGGGCGAGGCAAGGCAAACACCGCGCGGGGGGCCCTGCAGTCACATGTCACGTGCGCAACCACAGAGCGTGGAAGGCGGAGTCGCCAGGCTGAAAAGATCAAAAAGCATTTTCGATGCCTATGTGAATTTGAGAAAATTGACTGCCGAGTCCAGAGACGATGTGAAATCTAGCACTGAACCTCTCAAAATAATCACGTACCACTATATCTACACTGTGACCGTTTTAATTTCGTAAGCTTGCATATTGTTCTAATATCTAATTCGAGATACGAATAGATTTATCTGTTACCTGGGCTCCATGCAATCTCTAGAGGGCGTCCCCACAAATATCACACCTTATCAAAATCAACAAATGGCCAATACTTCGATGGCATCTCCCGCTCCTCTTCGGTATCTAACGCCAAGAGTCGCAGAGCGAGACTGGTCACTTGCCGAGACCGACGCGTTGGTCGCGTTTGCATCTACCAACAGTCTTCATTTCCCTCTATCTCCACCCACACTTACAGGAATGGCCTGCAAATCGGAGCATTCTGTTCAGCAAGCTCTAATTAATGCCTCTACAAGGAGTTTTCCCTCATTGGCGCAGAGCATTAAGTTTTATGATGCTCCAAAGTCAACTACCTACCACAGACGTACTGGACGCGTCCCCCGCGATCA
>QQXO01000312.1:0-25682 GCA_003709845.1 Chaetothyriales sp. CBS 134916
ATTCGGGCGTCAATCTGATGAGGGAGTGATATGAAGAAATGATTGTTTGATATCGGGGCAGACGTCGAGGTATATCAAATGAGAATAGAGTTTATGGTCACGTGAGACCTGCTTTCTTGGCTGTGTGTTGGAGATTGTCTTGGCAGAGGGGATTTAATCCTGGACCTCTGATTGGCTGTTTCCAACAGAAAACCTCCTGTCCTTGCTTGGCTGCCTGGGACGCCCAATCACCGCGCTGGATCTTTCATGATCCTACAGCTAATCGCCGTCGTCGTCCTCTCGCAGCGCGATGTCCAGTGCCTGGGGGATGCTGGTCCCCAGAGGATGACAGACCAAAGTATCAGCAGTTCATAACGATGGACTCGTAAGTTGCGTGAGGATCTAGTCGTCAAAAGAAGGGGGAAATGTACATCTGTGGGAACACAGTAAATCTCATTTGCACGCACTGGTGATCAGAGGATATGGAAGCTCACCGGCTCCCTGTGCTAGCACAGACAAAGAGCTGCTTCATAGAATCTAGATGTACTTGTTCTCCGGAGTAGAATCCATAATTGTGCAGTAGCCTAACTACTTCTAAGGGAGTTGCTGACATGTGGCAGATCATTCGGGCACCGACTTCCACACTAACTTGGTTTCCTGGCAGATAGTGTGAGATTATGTTACAGTCGATAGCTATGTTAAGGGGTAAAGCAACCTGCAATTTGAAGGGCGTTTTTGATCGTCAGGAAAAGGCTCCTGCAGCCCTGTCCAACTTTCTGGATTGTGGAGTCTGATAGCAGCTGGCATTCATTTATCTAGTCGCAGAGACTGATATACTTTCATACTGTTCTGTGAGCAATCAATCCGCTTCCTGTTTGCTCTAGTACACCAGAAACAATTTCATCTATCCCAATATGTGCGGGATTGCATGAAAGACATATTGTAGATATAGGATCAATCCTCACCACAGCGTGCGTGGTGACTATATCCGATGTCCTGCACGCCAAGGCACGCCGCGACAAAAAGCCTCTGTGATCCTCCAAACAGACAACTCAGAGATTTGCTTTTGTCTCTTGATATTCAAGACACCAATCCGGAAGGAGAGTGCCCTATTTGTGCCAGACGGACGCCATCCGATTCCTCGGGTTGACGCCGGTGAGTACTTGGGCAAGCATCACAATAATGGGAGCGTGCGTAGTCCCATACATTATTATAAGCCTTTTAAAGTCACTGACACATGATTAGTCATACCTCCTAGTAGAATAGGGCAAAAGTATAATCTTCCGGGCTGTGCTACGTAATTTGGCCAGCTGCTGAAAGAATATTTGCAACTTTGTGGTGGTCGAATCTATTCAACCTCTGCCTGTGCCAAGCCTGTCTTTTGACATGGAATTCTCCGAACCAGAAGAAAGTGAGTTCGTCCATTAATTATTATAGCTATATGAACGAGTTACGTGATATCGTCCCTATCTGCTTGCCCACAAGCGAGTTATCATCGTTGGGGATTACGGGTTTGTTCTACCTTGTCAGCATCGTCGCCAGCACTGTAATGAAGACGAACGGATCTAGGGAGTGGATAATTGAAGATAACGGGAAGTCTAATCTGGCAGGGGAGAATACAGGTGACAGCGCGTGACGCACGACAGTTACAACAGAGCGACAGATGTGAGGAGAGAAAGCAGGTCGGAAGGAACAGAGGATTGGGAGGGGAAGAGCGTTCTTATAGACGTCAAAAGCGGCGGGGCGACCCGCCTGCGACCATCCCCGAAGGGGTAGGTAGGCCCGCCTCAACCGAAGGCGGATTTTCCTGCAACATTACAAATCGTAGCAGGTAAAAGATAGCGAGAAAGCATTCAAAATTTTATATTTATGTAACCAGCGCCCCAGGCACCAACCACAAGACGTCTTTCTTAAGCATTTCCGCTCACCCGTTCTTGCGTAGGATTGGATACTTCGCTGCTTTTTCTTCCTCTCACACCTATCTGCCCGGATGGAGAGATAACGGACTAGGCCCACCCACAAGCACATTTTTTTATTGACGTCTGCCCATCGGCTATGGGCCTTTTGTACGCGCCCCCTGTACTGGAAATGGCCTTTCTCACTGACTCTGCCCAAGAGTGCTTGGCACGCCCTTGACATGGCCAGAGGCAAAAAATGCCGCAAGCCAAGTCCGAGAATGGGGCATTGAGGTAAGGAGTGCGAGACTTGTCGCTGCCAGTGTCCCTGCTGAGCCTTGTGTATAGCAACTCCTGAGTATCTGGAACCGAGCAAAAGGCAAAGAGAGAGATGCCCTTCTATGGGGTGACGAGGTACGTTCAAACCCTTCTTGACGAGGGGAATCATGGCTCACTTTGCCGAGATCGAGTATTTGGTCGTAGCCATCGATGAGCGGCAGAAGAAGGTCCGGCTGTCGTTATGTCAAGCCGATGTTCTGAAAGCCCTGGCCGAGCGGCCACAAGATGTGCCGGAAGCTGAATCTTCTGGTCCGAATGGTGTGCTCCAACACAAGATAGCGGCCCCGCCCCCAACCTTTCACCCTGAATTCGGCCGCTTCATGTTAGAGGCAACACCGGGAAGGCCGTGGGGGATCGATTTCAAGGACTTGCTCGACGTTGAGGCCAACATGAGACTACGGCGTGTAATTGCCAAGGCCCACATGGACCCTGACCAGTACCCAATCACCCTGACGACTTTTCCACGGCTAGGAACGAAGGACGACTTCACCACCCCCTATTATCCCCCTTCTGGACCGGCACTGCGATCGCAGTTTGTGCCGGACGAGATTGCCAACCCACACATTCGCTTTCCGACGCTGGCTTCTAATATCAGGTGGCGACGTGGGCGCAAGGTCAAACTTAATGTTCCTGTGTTCAAGGATGTCAACACCCCTTCTCCTTTCAAAGACCCAACAGTCGACTACAATCTGCACAAGTGGCCCGAGGACGACGATGTGCGGAACGGAGCGGCAAAGGATGGCTGCGTGTACATGGACGCCATGGCCTTTGGAATGGGTAGCTGCTGTCTGCAAATCACTTTCCAGGCCAAGAACATACGTGAAGGACGGACTCTGTACGACCAACTGTCGCCCCTTGGTCCCATCTTGCTGGCCCTGACCGCTGCCACGCCGATCTACAAAGGCTTCCTCGTCGACACCGACGTGCGGTGGAATCAAATATCCGGCGCCGTCGACGATCGCACCGCCGAAGAACTCGGCCAAGGCCCGCTCAAAGAGGCGCGCTGGCGCATCCCCAAATCTCGCTATGCCAGCAACAGCACGTACATCGCCCAAGACGCGCGACTGCGGGCCGAATACATGGACCCAGATCTCGTGTTCGACCCCGACATTAAACAAAAGCTCATCTCTGGCGGCATGGACAGCCTTCTGGCCACCCATTTCGCGCATCTCTTCATCCGAGACCCCATCGTCGTCTTCGCCGAGGATCTCAAAGTCCTCGACCCCAATGGCAGCAACCACTTTGAGAACCTGCAGTCTACCAACTGGCAACACATGCGCTTCAAGCCGCCGCCGCCCGAGGCCGACATTGGTTGGCGCGTTGAGTTCCGAAGCATGGAGATCCAGATGTCGGATTTTGAAAATGCCGCCTTTGCCATCTTCATCGTCCTCGTCACCCGCGCCATCCTCTCCTTCGACCTGAACTTCTACATCCCCATCCCGCGCACCACTGAGAACATGGAGACCGCGCACACGCGCGACGCCGTGCTCAAGTCCAAGTTCTGGTTCCGCAAGAACCCCTTCCCCCCGCAGCGCAACACGCCCAAGCCGTCGCCCAAGCCGTCGCCCACGCTGAACGGCATCCACACTCCCTCCTCGCGGCCAAGCACGCCAGCCGCCGGTACAACTACGTCGTCTGCTTCCTCTCTCACATCCACTTGTAGCCCGCCCATCGCCCCACTACCCCCCGTCGAGTCCGAATACGGCCGGATGACGATCGACGAAATCATCAACGGCCCTTCCACCACCTCCACAACTTCAACAACCGATAATAATAATAATAGAGAAGAAGCCACCAACGTCTTTCCCGGCCTTATCCCGCTGGTCAGCGCCTACCTGAACGCGATGAACATCGACGTGAGCACGCGCTGCGAGCTGGCGCGTTACCTGTCGCTGATCAGCCGGCGCGCGTCGGGCCAGGCCTGGACGGGCGCCAAGTGGATCCGCCACTTTGTGCGCCGCCACCGCGCCTACCAGGGCGACAGCGTGGTCAGCAACGAGATACAGTACGACTTGATCAAGGCGGTCGAGAACGTGACTGAATTTGAGGGAAAAGATCGCCAGCTGGGTTGGGAGATGTTTGGATGATGATGATGATGATTCGATCAAGTCTTCTTCTTATATTCATTATTCATTATACAGTAACTAGCCTCTCTCATATGCCAGCTTCTGAGAGTCTTCGTTTTTGTTTTTCCATTGTATTCCTCATGTAATTTTTTACAGTTAGTACAAAAGTACAGTACAGTATGATAATTTATTCTATCCTTGCAGTATTATTCCTTTTTAGTAACAAAATCTACGGAGAGGATGGATAGATGGGGGGACGTATGAACAAAGGTATAATAGACTGATGAGTATGTATAAATACTACAACGTACGGTAACATGGGGTATCTATCTCCTTTCTCTCGTACATCGACTTCACGGAGAAGCAGACACAATGGCAACCTCACCGACCAAGGTATCATCTCCACCGGCAACTCCAAGGGCGTGCTTTTTCGCTGGAGCAGATACAGGGGCTGCAGCAGTTGCAGCTGCTCCAGGTATCCTGTGCGGGTCAAACATCTTGCCGCGTTTGATGACATCCTGCTTCCACATGAGCCACTTCTCGACTTCTTCTCGCTGGCGCACCGTCTTCCATCGCGCAGCGTTGATGGCTTGCATTCTATGCTTGTGCTGTTGCTGCTGCTGCTGCGGCGGCGGGGGTATCGTTGCTGTCAAAGTATGTGCTGGTTTTACCACGGTTATCTTCACCGGCTCGGCCGTCGTCGCCAGATCGATCAGTCCGTCGAGCAAGTCGGCCGCTTCTCTGCGGAATCTGTGCTGCTTTGGATGTGCACGTGTGTTTGAGTGACCATATCGGAGATTGCTCGGGTCAAGCCAGGCATTCCGCTCCTCTCGCAGCGCTGCTTCGCCAACGGGCACTCTCAGCGCGTAGTTCTCACGCTTGAGAGAGCGCACTACGCTCTGCAGGCTGAGGATCTCGCTGTTGAGCATGTCGACCTGGACCTTCAGGAAGGTAGCCATTTCATTGTTTTGGCCGAGTTCCGTGCCGGCTGCAGCAACAATGTTGCCATCAGCAACGGTTGCCTTTAACTTGTCGAGTTCGGCTCGGTCTGCTTCTCTCTGTTTGCTCAGTTCTTCGTATCGGCTCTCTGTCTCGAATAGCTTCGTGTCGAAATCGGCCTTTTCTGCCTGCAAGGTGAGGAGCTGGTCTTTCAGCATCTTAGTCTCTGTTTCACTCTCCTTACTATCCTTCTGCCGACTCTCCAGCACATGTACCTTGATTTTCTGCTCCTCAATCATTCGGTCTTTTTCCGCGATGCTTAAGACTTGCTCCTGTGCTTGCCGTTTGAGCTTGGCAAGTTCTTGGGCAATGTCTCGATCGATGGCCTTCTTTGCCTTGATTTCCTTGGCTCGCGAGATCCAGGGGGCTGGCTTCGCTTCGAATTCGGCGCAGGAGTTGATGTCGGAGGCTTTGAGCTGCAGGTCCTCGACTTTTGCTTGGAGCGACTGGAGCTGTGAGGACAAGAAGGCAAAAATGTCGTCAGGTGGCGTGGCTCGCGGATAGTGTTCGTGGAGATACGACTGCGCCGTGGTTGTCATGAGGGCCGTGATGGAGGAGTAAGTCGATGCATCGTCTGCATGAGGATTTGTGATATCGGCGAGTACGGCGTTGCCCAGCGATCGAACAAATGAGGCAACCTGCTGGGCAGAATTCCTAGCCTCCTCAAATGCAATCCATGACGCTTCGCTAACGCACATTGAGCTCGTCCGCAGGTCCGACAGCTGCTGGATGACTTTGCCAGTGAGATACCTGATTGTGCGAGCTTTGGTGCCGAACTGAGCCATCTTCTTGTCCAAGACCAACGAGTCCTCGTTATCATCCTTTGGCGGACCAAGCCGACCCTGAACAGCCTTGATAATGCTGTTCAGCTGAGACGCCGTACTGTCGACATCGCTTTCCAGGAGCGTGGTGTCGCTGATCAACTCGATCGCTTTCGATTCGTTGCTGTCGACAATCAACTTCTCGGCCAGATCCTGAAGAATTCCCACCATCCGCTGCAGATATTCAGCTGAGTCTGCGCCTAGCTCATCTCGTTTCAGGGCGTCGATCCAGCCTGTGACTGATCTCTCAACCGGCTCAAGCTCGACTGAGGCGCCGGTGTATCGCGTGAACTCGTGGGGTGAACAGGTCTCGATGAATTGGACAAATCTGTCACAACAAAGTGCGATGCAGCTCATTTTCTCCATGGCTTCGTACACAACAAAGGGATCGTCCTGCACCAAATGCGGGCGCTCCCTCATGCGGTCCGTCAGCACCCTCTTTACCAGCATCGCCTTGGACTTGATGCGTTTGAAGCAGAGCAGAGCCAGGACCGGCATCCTGTCGTACCCGTCGTGGGAGAACAACTCGACGATTTCCAGCTGCGTGACGGCCTGCTCGGCCTGCATGCGGCCAATTTCGTAGTCAATCATCTTGACCTGAGTCTTGGTGGCACTGCTCTGCAGCCTTAGATTGAGATCCATCATGGCCTTGCTCTTGCTGTTCATCTCATGGGCCTGCAGCTCGCTGACATCGCGGTCTCGCCTCATGCTTTCGATATCAGTCTGCAAGCCGTGCACAAGGTCGCGGAACTTGGTCAGGCTGTATTCAAGGTCTTCGATGGCTTTGTCCTGCTCTTTTGCGCGTCGATCCTGCTCGTTGATGACGGCCTCGCTCTCGTCCAGGGCCTGGTGAAGTTTCTTCTCCTCTTCGACGTGGAACAGCTCGAGCTCGTCAGCGACTTGAATGTGTTCCTCATAGTCCTGCACTTGCTTCTGTAGTTGTTCGATCAAGGCATCACGCTGTTCACGCTCGGCCTGTAGCGCAACCACAATGTCATCGGTGGCCTCGGCCGTGTCAAGCTGCTCGATGAGATGGCTGTTTGCTTCCTCCATTCGCCATAGCTTTTCTGCTGTCTCGTTGTACTTGGACGCCACCTTATCCGTCTCGTCGAGGTTGAGTTCTAGTTCCTTGATCTGGCCTCTCAGATCGGCTTCGAGTTCTTGCGAGTGATCGCGTAGGAGCAGCAGTGCGTGTCGGAGCCGCTCGCTCTCCTTCTCCAGCTGAATCCAGCCCGCACTGGACCGTTCCTCCGCGCTCATCGTGCCGGCCAACTCTTTGTTTTCCTCTCTCAAAATCTCCATCTCGAGTTCGAGCTCCTCGTGGCGGGCCTTGAGCACGTCCAGCTCAGCCTCGTGCATCGCCGCCTTCTCTTCCGCCATTTCCCTGTCGATATTTGCCAATTCGAGCCGGCTCTCCCACTCGGCGCCGGCATCCGTGGCAGCCGAGCCTTGTTTGCTTCTCTTCTCAGCCTCATCGTACTTTGCCCTCAAGCCGGCCATCTCGTCGCTGTTGGCCTTCAGTTTCTTCTGCAAGGTTTGGATGATGGCTCCAAACCGATCCTTCTCCGCCTGCAGCCCGTCTACAGCTTTGAGCCGGTCACGAGACTCGAGAGCCTTCTTCTCCAAGGTGCGTACTTTGGCTTTGAGCGTCTCGACTTCACGACGGTCGGCCGTGCGAGACTCAACAGTGGTGGAGACAGTGGGTGCACGAGAGGAGCGAGAGGAGAGCGAGCTGGATCGGCCGAGCCGGTGGCCGGCTTCGGCGGGTAGAGCAGCGGCCGATGTTGTGACAGAGGCCGAGCTTGCATCGGGCTGGTCCTGTGGGCCAAGTGATGGAGCCTTGTGCTGCGGCTGGATAGAGGCATCGACGTGGTCATGTGCTGCTGCTGGCCCGTCTACCGCGTCTTCTTGTTCTTCATTTTCTGCCTCTGCCGGCTCAGCATTGTCAACTGGCTGTGCAGCCACTGGCCGTGCAGGTGCAGCCACTCGCGGTTTGGATGCCGGTCTCAGTAATGGCTTTGCTACGCCCACCGACGGCCGTGGCCCAGCCGAGGACTGCCTCGAGCTGATCGAGCTAGGTCTTGCCAGGCTTTCCCGGCCTCTTGCACCACCGACCGACGGTCTGGCTGCAGTCTTTGTTGGTGGAGCAGGCGGGGCCATACTCGCTCGCCCACCGCCTGCCGTGCTCAGCCTGGACTTGGTGCTCGAGTCGGATGTTCTGGCCGTGGTGGCTGGAGTGCCCGTGCGGGGCGTAGACGCGGCAGACGAGGCGGCAGATAGCTTGGTGGGGGACTGCATGAACTGTCAGCGTGTTTCTGCGTGCTGCTCAATGGCTGATGCTTCACTTACCATCGTCGATAACCGTGACGCAGTCGATCCTCCGCTACGAGCGGCTGCGCTCATCAGGCTCTGGCGCTTCCTCGCATCGGCCGCGTTGACTGTACTGAGCCGCGGCTTCGCTAGGCCGCCATTGGCAGGCCGGACAATGGGAACAACAGACTCCTTCCGGACAAAAATGCCGTAGGCCGGTGGACAGGTAAAGTAGCGTTCGCCCTTGACGCTGCCGTCGTTCTTGCCTGAGTTGTCCGGCAGTTCCAGGCCGACCCAGTCACCGGACGCGATGTGCAGGCTGCCAATGTAGCGTACGACGCCTTGGCGGCCGTCCTGCGTCTGGACTATCTGTCCAGGTCTGAGACTGAGGCTGCCGTCGGCCATCGGGCGTGGCGTGGGCGGCGGAGGCGGCGTCCAGCGTCACTGGCAAGGGCATGACCGTTGAGAAAGCATCAAGAACGGCACAGAGAGAGAGAGAAAGAGAGAGAGAGAGAGAGAGAGAGAGAGAGAGAGAGAGAGAGAGAGAGAGAGAGAGAGAGAGAGAGAGATGAATGAGAATAATCAGATCAAGCACCAGCCTCGCGACTTCACTCAGGTTTCTCCAGATCTCGTGCCAGACACAAGAAGTCGACGCGAGTCGCGTTGGATCTGCCTGCTGCATCTTGGCGTCTTGGCGTATTTAGCGTCTTGGCGTCCGTTGGATCTAACTTATTTTGGACTTAGCCTGTTCCACCATAGCTGATCCCTGTCGCCAAGAAAGCCAAATGCCCACGGCTCAGGACTTCCGGGAATAGGGGATAATTAGGCTTGCACACACAACTGACAACTACCGTACGTTATGTAGGGCCGTACGGTATGTAGGGTACTGCTATGGTACAACAACAAGACATGCCCACCTGGGCGCGCTGAGAGATGTGTTGGTATTGATCGTGTATTCATGTGCGTCCACAGTTCGGTATATGATATGCTTCGGCAAGTGTGTCTGAGCACTAGTTACTACATCTTGCTGTCGCTTCAATGCGTCGACCGGGCTGCCTCGCCGGGTATCATCAAGAATATGAAGAGCGAGCATGGCACAGCCTTCCGCTCCAGTCAATCGACCAACGATTCGACCAAAAACAACATTGACAAAAAGTGATTGTATCCAAATCAAAAACGCCGCGCCCATTCTTTTGTGCATCAGGGTATCGTGCTTGACATCAATATACTTCATCATGATTGAATAGCCTTTGCGCTGGGGGGGTATCATAGCTTGCACTTGCATTCCGAAACACGTATGTCTCTGCTGTCTAGCGCAGCGGCAGACTCAAGCTGTGTACGGATCCATTTCCGTTTGCGTTTGCGTTTCCATTGCCGTTTCCATTGCCGTTTGCGTTTGCATTTACTGCCGTATAGTGGTGGGGATGGCCATTGGCATTTCCAGCGGACGGTGACGCTGGGCCAATGGGCCCCGGGTATCCTGAAAGCGAGTGTGAGGTAGGCGGGCGACCTGAATCGAAGCTGGCACGCGGCTCGTGTTTGGGCGTGCGGTCACCCGGTGTACTGATGGCCGGCAGGTGCGGGCCGAAAGGGAATTTGGGGTCGGAGAAGCGAGCGGGCCAGCCGCCATTGCCGGGCTCTTCCTCCGGCAAGTTGACGGCCGAGTCATTCCAGAAGTTGCGGTAGCCGCTCTCACGCGACTCCATCGAGATCAGCGATGCCTTGCTGGCATTTGACGACGCCTGCTTGAAGAACGTGCCGGGAGAATTGCTCTGATTCTTCCGGCTCATGAACGAGGAGAAGGACCCGATGCTGCCGGGCTTTCTCAGCCGATCAAAGAGCGACGCTCGCTCCGACACCGGCGTACTGTCTCCGTCGTTGAACAACGACCGCGTCGGCGAGTCAGTGTGTAGCGAAGCCGGCTTCTGGAACAGTCGCGACTCAAAGAAGGGCAGAGAGTCGGCGAACGAGTCGGAGAGGGGCCGTGGAATGGCTCCTTTGATGGTCGACGCGTCCAGTCCATGTGGCACAAGCTGTTCGATCAGCCAGTCGATCGCGTCTTTCAGACCGCCAGCGTTGTTGCGCGTGTACGCCAGCACTAGTCGGCCTTGGCCAGCCGAGACCAGTCGTTCAACAGAGGCGGTGGCCGACTTGGGCAAGCTGCTGAGCGGCGGGTTCACATGCGCGTCGACCTCATACTGATCCCGAAGCTTCTGCCGCACCTCGCTGGCAAATTCGGCCGACTGGAGGAAGGTCTCCAAGTCGGCTGATTTCCGGAAGGAGATCTCATGGCTCTCGGGCACCATGCCGAGAAAGGCGTCGACAGCTTGCGGCACCTGATACTCGGGTCCAGAAATGACGACGACATCACTGGCCTGTTCAGTGCTGGGAAAGTCGATCTTGCAGTTCCATTTCTTCTCCAGGTCTTCAATTTCCGGCAGCCGCGCAATCAGCTCTCGGTGGTAGAGGCGGTTGATGAGAACAGTCTCCGACACGAATTCGGCGTCCTGCATCGACGAGGTCAGACAAGATGCACGCGCGTACGCGGGAACGAGGCTATGGTCGGTCTGTACTCACCACCTTCTCCACCATATCCATAATCTCCTGCTTGACCAGATCCAGACTCTGTGCATTTCTTGCCGGCGTACGGCAAATGACATTGTCAATCTTGACGTCGTCATCATCCTTACCAAGCCCACCTCGGTCCATGGCGTTGGAGAACTTGACAAAGACAGAGTATTTCTTCATGATGCGTTGGATGTGCTGGCCGCCAATGCCGATGATTCGCTTGTGGTACTGGTCAGGCACGTGGAAGGAGATGGATGCTGGCATCTCCTGCTCCACCAGATCCAGCCCGTTCTTGGTTGCTTCGTACTGGCTACCCACCACATCAATGTAGAAATTGTACTCATTGAAGCCGTCGAAGATGATCTGCACGTTGCTCTGGCCCATGATCTTGTTGATTTTGCCGTTCTTCTTGCCGCTGACAAATTCCTTGTGCTCATTGGCCAGTTCGATCTTGACCCGCATTTGATACGGAGTCGTCTTGACCCACGGAATCTGGTGAATGACCATCATGGCTGCCTTGACGGCGTCGTCGGAGCCGTTGATGTTGAACGTGAACTTATCGAAGCTCAAGTCCGCACTAGAGTTGGCACAGATGTCGCCCAACATGACGCGGATGTCGTCCATCGAAGGCGCCCGAATCGCTGGACCCTGTGTTGGATCTGGCATCATCAGCCACCAGGAAGCGCTGTAGAACTGACCAGCAAGCGCCATGATCTCCTTCACCGTCCTCTCCACATGCAGAACATCGGTCCCCTGCACTCTGACGAGCCCGCGCTGAGTGCCGAGCGCCGGAAACATGACGTAGGAGCCGTTGACCTCCATGATCTTTCGCACTTTGTCAAGTCGGTCCAGCAGAATGGCATCAATCTTACTGGCCGAGACCACGGCGTCCTTGGCGTAAAGCTTGATGCCCATGACCAGTTCTTTCAACTTCTGCTTGGCCTGATTGATCCGTTCCTGCGTCTCGCCAGTGATGAAGACCTCGTCAGGAGCTCGTCGGGTCGCGTTAGGCGGCACATAGCCGAACACCTTTGGGAAGGGCGGGGGAAAGTAGATCGCCGTTTTGGTGGCAGATTCAATCAATTTGATGCTCTTGCCAGTTCGGCCCGAGACCAAGGTGTGCACGGTGATGTCGAGCTTAATGACATCAATCTTGTGCTTGAGCTGCTCAAATGTAAGCCACACACATACATACACACACACATATATATATATATATATCACCCAGCACGAAGAGAGTCATACGATTTGATCGATCATCATGAGCGCGCGTGTCTTGGCATGCTCCACGCTCTCCATGTCGCCGAAGATGTTGATGCGGTACCTTTGATCGAGGCCACTGTCAACGCCGCTGGCCAGTCCATCAGAAGAATCAAAGGCCGACGCTTTGGGCTTAAGCAGAAATATATCCGTTCCCGTGTACTTGGCACACAAGTCAATGTGGCTCAACACACTCGATCGGATCGCTGGCTCAGAGCCATCGAGGATGAGGTCGGGGTCGACATCGACGATGGCAGATCGCTACAGAGCCTGTCAGCTGCATCACGCGTACACATCCTTCACACCTACCATCATGATTGGCGTCTCGTTCAAGACCCGTGCCCGTATCTTGTACACCAGCTCGGTATCGCCCGAGATACACACAGTCGTGACCAACGTCCGCGACTTCCTGTGCGAAACCGGGCCTGTCTTGGGCAGGGTCGAGCTGACAGCTGCCTGCACTCTGCCGCCCGTTTGATCACTGAGATACTGGCACAGCGTCCGCAGCCGTTCCTCATTCTGCACATGCACCGGCAGCTTATGGGTGGCCTGTTCGTCAGCAGCACCGGCGGGAAAGGTCCATCGTTGCAACGCTCCCGGGCTGGCGTGCAGGATCTCGTCCTTGTCGGGGCCCGGCAGATTGTAGGAGAAGGGGATGTTGAAGGACACGTTGACCGGCGACGCATCGAGACCAGCCTGACCAGGCACCGACGAGGCCGGCGGCGGCCGTCTCATGGCCTGCGGCACCACCATGTCGTGGTGCATGCGCGACGACATACCCCCGAAGCCGGCTGGAGCCATCCTTTCCCAACCATGTCGAGCTTGGCCGGTGATGTTGCTGATCTTATGCATAGTAGGATGGACCCTCAGATCATTGACCAGTGCCTGGGGGCGGGGAAGGCAGCGAGCGGGAGGCCAGCGGGCTACTGCATGAAGGGAAGCCTAACACCGTAATGAGCGGGCGGAGGGCGAGGCTTAAATCAGCAAAGAAGGAGAAAAGGGGAGCCTGGGCGAGGAGAGGGCACGGTTGAGAAGGGGTGAGATCAAGAGCAGACAAGAACCAAGAGCACAGTAGATGGAGAATAGACGGGGCCCGGTCGAAGCCAACCATGGATAGATAGCTGCACTTGGTTGTGGTGACTGGTGAACAGAGATAACTCTCGTCCATGTCCTTTCCACCGCCTCCTCGCCGCTTTTACAAAGGCCCTCATGCCAAGGCTTCCCCCCATCAATGTGGGGGCCGTCCTCCATTTTCTGCTTTTTGGTCGCTCTCCACCAAAAACGGACTTCGTTCGACGAGCAGTTCATGGCTTGCAGCATATGTATGCCAGTCCGTTCCCAACTCTCTTCACACTTATTAGCCTCCTTCATGCTCATTTCTGAGCTCTTGCATTTGCCTTCCCGGTAAATTCGCGGCCTCAAGTCATGAGCAGATCATCGGATTCCAGCTGTGCCTCTGTTTCTTCCAATGAGCACTGCACAGTTCCTGGATCATGTGAAGAGCTCTGTGATGGCCTTCAGCAGCAAGGCTGGGTGAAGGAGACCCATCAATCGATGCGTCAGGCCAAGGTGAGAAGCCGCGAATAGAGCGTAGCTGCAATAAACCTGCTTCCACTTCTTCTCCCTCTACTATGTACGCCAAAATTCTCGTCCTATTGACCTCGTCCTATTGACCTCGCCCTATTGACCTTTTTGATACGCTCGGGATCTACTTCCGAAAAGTCGAATGGGAATGGGCGTCGCTGGTGACGGCAGGTAGGTCGGCCCACGTATCCTTCAGGTCACCCAGAAGCGATTGGAACTGCACTTGGCCGTATTCAAACATGCGGTGGGCAAGAAACATCAGCCCGTAAGCTGCCGTCTCTCGAAATTCAACTACTCGATCTAGGTCTGCGTTTTCGGCATGCACGAGTTTCCGCCATCCGATGAAGACGTTCTGGACGGTATGGTATACTCGCGCACAGACGCGGATCTTTCTTCTTAGGAAAGGCCAGAGAGTTGCAGCCTTGGTGCCAGGTCGAGTGTCTCAGGCTCAAGACCATCCCAGTCAGTCGAGGAAGGCTGGATCGGGATTGTGGGTCAAGAGCGGCAAGATGTGGCAAGACCGCCAGTCGATGATACCCGTGATATTTTCGGGCCTAGGTGAGTCTACGAAGACGCTGTCATCGTGCAAATCATTATGACAAAGGTACGTACGGCCAGGTGATGGCAGTCTCCTTCGGTATAAGGGCTTTGACAATCTGTCGGTACCACGCGAAAGCAGTAAGCTTCTTTTCCGTTTCTGGTCGTAGAGCTTTGGGCCACAGAATAAGGCAATCTGTTTTGGCCGTTTCAAAGACTTGATAGCCTGTGTCTCTCGCTTCCCAACGGCTCGGAGATGCTCTGTTAGAGAAGCGCCTATAAACTTGTCAGCGGCTGCACAAAGCTGATATGAACGCTGACGTGCATGGCCCTCTGTCAATATCTAAAGTTGATCTGCCCGCATCAAACCAGTCCCGTCCTGCAGCCGGGCCAATAGCAAACTCCGAATCTTTGGCGACCTTGCCATCCTTGGCGTCGTGGTCGTCGGCTGGTGGTTGCCGTAGGATAAATCTAGGTTTTAATCCTTCAGAATCCAGTGTCTACCTGTGCTGGAGTCTAGTGAAAGTAGGGTCAAGTATCGCACGCACAACAGAGCCACACATGGGCACCAGCTCTCCCCCTTGCCCACCTGCCTAACGGCCACAAAACCTTCACCATCTTCCATTCCGCTCATTCCGCTCATCCTCTCGGCATTTTTGCCTGGATAGCTCCCGCAGCTTCCTGGACAAGAGGCCGTCACCGCTCGCAGCCGGCGTTGGGGACGACGTCCTCGATAGAGACTGGCCCAGGCTGGCCAGCGGCAGGGGCGAACCTCGCTGCGAGGTCGAAGCCTTGTCAAAGCCGTAGAATTCGGGCGATTGAGGTCGCTCCGACTGGCTGCTAGTACTAATGCTGCCACTCGGTTGAGTTTGCAGCCCGTGACTCTGGTCGGTCTGACCGTGGGCGAGGAGGCTGCCCTGGTGCGAGCTGCTCCGAGAGAGCGCGAAGGACACGGAGGCAGATTCAAATGGTGGCGGGCTGTGAGCATCGACTTGGCGCCGATGGAAATCGTCCAGGCTGGGGAAGCTGTTTTGTCCAGGAGGCGAGCTTGCAGCCAAGCCAGTGTCTGCCAGGCTCTGTCTCCGTGAGCTTGCGCCAGGCACAAAGGTGCTATACTTGGGCCCAGGAAGCTGGATCTCATTCCGCAGCTTTTCTTTGCCCTCGGGCACACGATTGGCGAAGACTACGCGGATGTTATCGTACAGGTAGAATCTGCCCTTGGCGAGGCAACAGAACTTCAAGTGAATGAGATATCGAAGGATCTGCTTGCCCGACAAAGGGTCGAGGACAGTGCGCTCGGGATCGGTGCTGAGCGCCTTCTCGACCACGGGTCCAGAAGAAAGACTGCGTTGCCTGACAAACGTCTTGGTGCCGGCTTTCATTCCGCCGAGGTCATAGGGAATCAGAAAGAGTTTGACAGCCGTCTTGTTGGGATTCTTGATCACCACTTGGAGTTGGCCCTGTTGTGGCACTCGATAAGCACCTCCGATTGGCGCCGGAAAACTGTCGAAGCTGTCATTCTTCTGCGCCTCCTGCACAGCCAGTGCTCTCCCGACAGAAGTGTTTGCCGGCCCTGTTATTTGAGCAATGAGCGTGTCAGAATCATTGGTCTCAGGTCTTCGCTTCCGCCGCGCAGGCGCTTCCACAGGCTTCAAGTTTGCACTTAAGTCGATGGTGCCAACGTAAGGGCTAGGACTATCATCGGACAAGGTGCGCATATTGGTCGATGTAGGATAGTTGTAAAAAACTGCGGGAAAGGCCACACTGACGTGGGCTGGACACTTCAACTTGGCCAGGCAGTCACCTTTGCCCAGCACGCCAATCTGGGCCACAAAATCCAAGGGCTTGGACGGAGGCGTTGACATGCGTCCTCGCAAAATGGACTCTTCGAAAGATCCTATCATCGAAGTGTGGTTTCGCGGCGACGCATCTGGGGTGTGAGACAGACGTCTCTGCCGACTGGGGAAGATGGTCTGAGAGCTAGAGGCGGGCTGATATGTAAATGAACTCAACGAACGGCGGCCTTGGTAGCTGCGGTAAGGAGCAGAAGGGTTGTGGTTGAGTGGTGGAGGGCTTGATGGAGTAGACATTAGTGATGACATCTGCACTAGCGTGTTCGTCGGCATTGTTCGTCGCCGTGCCGTCTTGTCAGATATCGTGGTGTGATCTCCAGAAATCAGGGTCTCTGCTCGCTCAGAGGCCGGGCTGCTGGTAGCATGGACGAGGGGGCTGGTCGGCGCACGCATGACGAAGCTGGAGGACAGACTGCTTCCTACAGACGGAGTTCGAGATCGTGCATGTGGGCGTGGATTGAATGCAGACGACACATCAGCTTCGTTCGACCCACCTCCATGCGAATAGCGGCCGAAATGGTCTAGCTTCAGCCACGGCGGCGGTGAAGAAGCATAAAGGCCATGGAAGGGGGCACCAAGTTGGTGAGCATGGCTGGACGAGTGCGACAACTCATCTGTGGGAGGAGGCTGTGCGTCAAAGTCACCAGCATGCAGTGCCGAGGGCGGTCGGGAAATTGGTTCGGGCAGAGGAACGGAGGTGGTAGGGTTGGAAGTGGCCGGTTCAGCAGGAGCCTGCTCGTTCGATGGCGTGGGTGCATCATCCTTGGCTGGCTGGAGGGGCCCGTGTGCTTCAGCATTGGTCTCTGCACACAGAGCCTTGAGGTTGGGCTTGGGCACCCAGGTCGGTCGTTGGCCTCGCTTGATGCACTGGATGAGTTCTTCGCGGTCACTGGTGCGGATCTCCTCGCTGGAGATCTTCCGTAGTCGATAGATCAGGTCCTGTAGTGCTTCGGTTTGGCCATTATTCTGGCTGTAGACCGCGTCATCGTCGGGGCCCGAGGCAAAGGCCAGGTCGGCGTCCTCGGCTCTTGCCATGATTGGTGATGCCGCCAGTCTCTGTCTCTTCGAGGGCCGGGACTGGGACCACGAGTAGTGGCTGTCGAGGGCGAATGGCATGCCCTCGGCCGTAGGCAGGTCGTGGCTATCACCGATGGACGTACACGGCACGGTGTGAGATGGGCGGGTGAAGCGAGCTAGCTGGACATGGACTTTATCATCGAGGACCCGAGATCGGAGGTACTCGCGGATAATGGCGCTGGTGCAGGTGCAGGTGCAGGTGCAGGTGCAAGTGCTGGTGACGGTGACGGTAATGGTGATTGTATGGCGTACGTCTTGCCTGGTTGATGGAGTGGGAGGAATGCCGGTGGCCAGTCGAGGCGGAGCCTGCACATGACGAGTGTCAGGCTCTTGCCGTACTAGTTACTGTATGTATGAGACCAAGACATGGCGGCTGCAACTGCTCGTTGGCAACTCTGCCCGCCAGTGGAGTCGCTGGGTGGAGTTCAGCAGCCCCACCCCGCGCTTGCCACAAAAATAGAGTGCTACGGTAGTACCAGTACGGTAGGGAGAGTCATGATATGATGGCAGCAAAAACTGGTCATGCTTCATCACCGCACCGACACCCGGCCAGCACTGCAGCAATGAGCGTAAAACGGCGCAGAGACGATGCTGCGGGCGATTTGGCCCCGCCCAGCAAGATGCGCAAGGCTTTCTCTGTAGGCCCGGCTCACCTACCAGACGGCAGCTATCGAAGAAAGACGCAGAAGATCAAGAACGATCTGATCCAGAAAGCCAAGGTCAAGAAGGCCTATGCTAAGGTCAAGGCACAGGTGGAGGCAGAGCAGCTGCCTCAGCAGAACGATGATGACGGTCCACAGCCCGCCAGTCTACAGCTCCATCCCGAGAGACAGGCGATGCTGGACGCGGCGGAAAAGACGCCACAGAAACGAGCACAGGCAGCAGATGAGGATGTGAACGGCTTTTCGTCACGGAAACCTGATCGGAAGGCCAACCAGTCGCGGTACAGGAAGGAGCTTGAGATGGCCGAACAGAGGAAAGCGGAGACCGAGGCAAAACAGAAGGCGCGAGAGATCCGGCAGCAGGAGCGAAGGCAGATGGCCAAGGCGAAGCGGCCAGGCAAGGACGGCAAGATCAAGCTAGGCAGGCAAAGCACTGTTCTTCTCAGCCGAGTGCAGCGTCTAATGGGCGGGGAAAGCTGAGTTGATGTTCTATTCTCGATTAATTCATGCTGCTTCATTATGGTCCATGCTTCATTATGGTCCATGGTCCATGTCAAGGCATTCCACACGTCTCTGTCATCCGTCTGTCACCCATCTGTCCTCGGCACATCAATGCTCGTGGCCATGCCCAAGATGACATGGTCCAGCTGGCTGACACAGTCCGCGATCTCCTGCCGCTTCTGCTTCCGTAGCACCTCCATCGCCTTGACCTGCTCGGCCAGCTTCCGGATGTCGTCCGCTTGCTGCTCCTCGTCCTTGCCCAGGCCCGGCAGTCGCTGAATTAGAGACTCGATCTGCTGTCCTTTGCGCACCAAATCCTCGGCAAGCTCGCGCTGTTTCTGAGCAAAATGATCCGCTGACACAGGTCGCAGCGTAAAGGGCTCGATTTTGTCCTCTGGCCCGGGCTTGGAACTATGCTCGTCTGCAGCCGGAAGTGTCGCGTGCAAGCCAGTGATGGGCTGTGGCGCGACCAACGGGTGCCGCTGTGACAAGTAGCTCACAGTCGCGAAGAATTGAGTAAGCAACTGATCATAACACGTTTGGAGCTGTGTCAGGATGTCGGAAGCCATGCCGTATGATTGAAAAGAACTGTCGAAGACAACCGCCACGATCGATTTCCGCCGCTTTCTATCGGCCCCGCCAATTAGCGACTTATTAATACGGCAGTTTAGCAGCCCTTAGCTATTACAGTATTATAGCCTATACAAGTAGTAGTCGCCTGAACTATCGTAACACAAGTACAAAGTATATCTACTATAACTTATTTAAGCTTAAGTTCCCTAATTAACTAGTTCTACAGGGCAGGTACGGTATTAGCGCAGGCAAACATCGCCGCGAGGCAATCATCTGGCCCCACCACTGCCGATCGATCGAGAGACATCATCCACCACCATCACATCATCGCCCGGCTCAACACCTTAACCTCTGCTGACATTGACTCCTTCATTTCTCTTCCCTAACCGAGTCACCTTCCCAACCCATACTCGCACTCGCACTCGCACTCGCACCTTCCTGCCGCTGCCGTCGCCGCCGCCGCCGCCTTCCTCCTCGCTATCACACTATCTGCCTCAACAGCCAGGCTGTCAACAGAGGCTCTCACGCCGCTCAGGCCGAGACCATGCACACAGCCTTCACCGGCAGCATACGCAAGACACGACAGGTCAATCTCTCGGGCCGGCCAACCGTCAATCCGTGGGCCAGCATCCCGGGCACGGCCAAATCCAGCCATGGCCAGGCCGGCCCCTCGTCGACCTTAGCACTTGCACAGGCTGATCGCCAACGACGACAGCAAGAGCGAGACAGGCTGAACGCGTCGCGGAAGATCCAACGGACTTGGCGCAGCCACAACAGCCGCCGCAAGCAGAAGGCCCAGTGGCGCCACGACTGGGACGACAATGAGCAGCAACGGCTCAGTGGCACCCACGATCCCTTATTCGAGCACCTTCTCGATCCCGGCTTTGAGGCCCCCGCCTACACCACAGCCGACCTGCTCTTCACCCAACTCCAGCTCCTGAACCGCTTCCAAGAATTCAGACAGAATGCTGTCCGCTGTGAACTCGACACTGCCCGCCTGTTGTTCTTTGCCAACGGCCTCCAGCACTCGGAGCATCTCCTGCCGGCCTCGCATCTTGATACACGGTCTTGTCGCGATCTCGCCAGACTGGCTACTACCGCCGCCCAGCACATCCTGAGCATCAAAGCCATGCCGTCAAACACCAGGACTCAAGAAGCCGTCAGGCAGCTGGCCGTCCTTCTGGCATTCCTGGCTAGGTTGGTCCCAGAACAGCTAAGCCGGACGCCGGGACTGTACATGCAGGTGCTAAAGGAGATGATCGATTCTCACTCGGATTCCGCGGCTGAAGATAGTGCCGTGGAGACCTTGGTCTCCTTGCTTGAGCAAAAGAATAGTGCCGTGTATCAGGCCTTCATTCAAACCTTAATAAGTACCGACGGCCTATCACAGAACAAGAGAGTTCTGTCGAGCCTGTCGGAAAAGATCGACCTGAGTGCCCTATCCCGAGCGGTAACAGATCAAACGCGGAGCGCGTCAGACACTGCCACTGGCACGTCTACCGATGACAAGACACTGTGGCAATTATCGTACCTGGTGTATATGCATGGCAAGACTCGGCAAACGACATCAGAATCAAATCTCGATTATATTCAGGCCTTGTCAGTCCTTCTGAGAGTGTCTTCATCAGCCATCAGAGACAGGGCCGAGACGCCTAATTTCGACACTAGCACCAACACTTCCTCCGCAAACGCCCAAATTCCACCCTTCATCACAAACGCCATTGAATCAGTATGTCATCAGGATTTCATTCAGCAGGCAGTCACCATACTCAGCAACCGCAGCAGCATTAGCGGCCCCACATCGGTAGACTCCAGCTTTGACATTGCAGATCGCTTAGCAGAGTACGCACTTTCTGTCATGAGCGCATTTGAGGCCCAGAAGATGAATGTCAGACGGACCTTGTACCAGAGCACTGTTCTCCTGCCCTCCGGAGGCACACGGCCCACCATCTCCTACTTCTGGTCCATCATGGCAAAGACACGAATTTTTCAAGCAATTGTCAAGGACGAGCGAAAGGTCTTGTCCATCTTGACCCACGCTGCTCCAGATCAGCAACAGATTGGGAGTGCCCCCCTTTCTGGCCAGCAGGTTTGTCAATGGATGGCCGAATGGCGTATTATCCTGGCCTTCCTCGAGTTATATAGCTTTGCATTAAAACTTATGGACGACGAGGACTTCTTCTCAGCCAGCGAATCGCCCGCCCTTCTACAACAACAGAAGACCGCAGGCCAATGGCGGAAAGGCGCGCTCCCATTGTCCGAGGTCGCCATCCTGATTACCTTCTTGAAGCACCTAGCCTTTTCATTGTATTGGAACGCCTCACAGTTGATCCAGAGCAGCGAACTGGATGAGCCCGAGAGATTGTCTGCCCTTTTCGGCTCTCTGACACCCCATAAAGAGGCCACTGTTCAACCCTCTGCTCCAGTGAAGCTGGCAGGAAACGATGTCACGCATGCCTACTTGAAAGACTTGACTACATCGCTGTTAAGGATGCTGCACGAAAGGGATTCTCGGCGCAAATTCCTCGGCGAAAAGCACTTCCTGGTCAGTGACCAACTCGATTTGACCGGCTTCATTTCTGACGTAGTCGATGAAGAGGAAAAGCGGTATCAAATGCAGGACGGCGACAACGAGGATGCTCAAGATATTGACATCGAAGAAGCCGGCGAGCCTGAAGATTTTGAACCAGATAACATGCTGGCCTCCATCTTCGGCATCCGCCAGCCCCATGCACCACGCTCCTTTGCCTCACGCCAAGCACAGAAGCGAGAGCAGCAGAAATCGCAATCAAGAAAGAGGCGCCAACTCCAGATGCTCGCGCCCCGGCTGGAAATTCTCCGAAACTTACCCTTCTTCATCCCATTCGAGGTGCGTGTTCAAATCTTTCGCGGCTTCATCCTCAAAGATCAGATTCGGCGGAGAGATGGGTTCGTCGAGCCGGACAATTGGCGCATGCACATTGCATCCTCCACCCAAGGCCGAGATTTGGATGGCAGGCCTCGCGGATTCGACATTATCAGTCGCCACCATGCCGAAATCCATCGTGAAGCCGTCTTCGAAGATGCCTTTGCTGCCTTTTATTCGCTGGCAGACGCTCTCAAAGAGCCCATCCAGATTAGCTTCATTGACAAATTCGGTGCACCCGAAGCCGGTATCGATGGTGGTGGTGTTACAAAGGAGTTCCTCATGAGTGTCACCAATGAAGCTCTAGATCCCGACCAGGATGACTCTATGTTTGTTGAGAATGACCAGCGACTGCTGTTCCCGAATCCGCTGCTGTACGAAGAGACGTCTTATCACCTACAGCAGCTCGGCCTGAAAGAAGGCTCTGAAGCACACCAGTACAATCTTGGCGAAGTCAAGCGTCGGTATGAGTTCTTGGGACGAATCATTGGCAAGTGCTTGTACGAAGGTATTCTCATCGATGTCAATTTTGCCGGGTTTTTCTTGCTCAAGTGGGCCTTGACCGGCGGCACGACCATGGCTTCCAGAGAAACCACATTTCGTGCCTCTATCAATGATTTACGCGATTACGACGAAGCCTTGTATCAGGGTTTGTTGAAGCTGAAGAATTACACTGCCGACGTCGAACAGGACTTTGGTCTGAATTTCACAGTGACCGACAAATTGAAGACTTACGATTCGCGTGGGCAGCCGCTGACAATTGCGACGACGAAGAAACTTGAACACAACGGCGACAACATTCCTGTCACCAACGCTAACAAATACAACTACATTGACCGCATTGTGCGCTACCGTCTCCAATACCAACCGAAAGCAGTCACGGATGCGTTCCTGAACGGCTTGAATCAGATCATCTCGCCCATGTGGCTGGCCATGTTCAATCAAAAGGAGCTGCAAAAGCTCGTCGGCGGCGACAACACCGAGCTCGACATCGCCGACCTGAGACGAAACACCCGGTATGGAGGTCTGTACGTCATTGGCGACGACGGCCTCGAGCATCCTACCATCGAGCTCTTCTGGAAAGTTCTCAAGGACATGGATGATGCTGACCGGAGGAAGGTGCTCAAGTTTGTGACGAGCACGCCGCGCGCCCCTTTGCTCGGCTTCAGCCATCTGAATCCAAAGTTTAGCATCCGAGACAGTGGTAGCGGAGATCAAGACCGCTTGCCCAGCACGAGCACCTGCGTGAATTTGCTGAAGCTGCCGCGCTATGGAGATGTGAAAACGATGCGGGAAAAATTGTTGTACGCTGTCAATTCCGGCGCTGGTTTTGATCTGTCCTGACTTGATTTCACGAAAGTATGAATAATGTAAAATGATGCAAAAAGACATTAATAGATGGAGTGGCGCCAAAGGGGATTGAGCAGATGGCATAGCGAGGCGTTCGGGTTTCTGAAGACATTTTCATGGCCTTCGTAAGCTGATGTTGCGTCAATTCAAAAGACTATTTGATCCACTTCTTCGCTGCCACTACCAACACCACAATCCTGTTCTCGCTCTCCTAAATATACTTCTGTCAGCGAAATGTAGTAATCTAGTAAAAGAGACTGTTACAATATATATGGAGGAAGGAACTGTAGAATACCAATAATTCGACTATTGCGAGATTTTTAGTAGACCAATAGCCATTAGGCTTAGTATTAGGCTTGGCAGATATACAACCGATACGATACGATCAGCATCAATGATGCAGGATGGTATCTCAACAAACGTGAATATGAAAGCTCAGCTGAGCAAGCGAAAGGAAAATTTCAGATTGCTCGCACCACTTGCTATAGTCATTCTTCAGCCAAATCAGAGCATCGTTGAGGGCGAGCCGAGAAGTGTACAAGGACAGACTCTTCTACCAGATTTCTCAACGAGACCACGGACTTATCGCTGTGATAAGACGAGCCCTTGACATCGAAATACAACACCCGTTGCTGCATTTACACGCCGTGACGCGAACGCCATAGAGACACCCGAATGTCAAATTTCATCTTCTACTGATGTCCAAAAGCTGGCCATCTCCCAATCAGAAGAGTGTGAACCTCAATACACATATCCACATGAACTAAACTCCTGGATGAGCTTGTTCAGTGTGCAGGATTCAGGCTTAGCACAGTGAGGGGGTGTCTCGAGGAGCTCTAGTTGACAGTGAACAGTGTGGGCATAGTTTAGCGAGAAACTATCGATTGGCAGATGGTTCGCAAGGGCATGATGGACCTTTTTGACCCGATGCACACAGTGAGCCTGCCGGAAGGTCAGTCTCCATTTCCCTCGAAAACTGGCAAGCAATTTACCGAATGAAATTTGTGCGACGCCCACACCCACTCATGTTGCCCTGAGATTATTTCTTCGATAGGCACCCTAGACTCCTCGCTCAGAGATTTATCCCGGTAAAAGCTTATAGGCTCCGTGTCGATAAACTCTTCGATGAGCTCCGGGTAGAAGCACTCCGGGCGCACCCAGGTGGTTGCAAGCGGATCATAGATGCAGCCCTTCATTCTTGCCTCATCGGGTGTCTTTCCGCAGTCGCCAAAGGTGGGATGAAACTCCGGTGATTGGTTCATTCTGAGTGGTACGAGCCAGTATACCACGAGGCCGAAGACTGTCAAACAAAAGAATAATATCCAGAGCAAAAGCGGCCTTCGAAGCCAACGTTTGTTCTTGTTCAGTTCAGGAGCACCTGCCCCTAACATCTTCTTCTCCAGTAGTGAAGCATCTTCTGCGTTGAGATCGTGATATTTGGTATTTGAGCTATTGTCGTTGTCTGCAGTGATTGAGTATGCGCAATATTGGGACTGTTTAGGCAGCAGGTCAGTCTCGGTCCCAGTGTCAATCAAACTGTGAGGGTTGGCCATCGAAGATCCAGCTCCAGCATCTTTGACAGAAGAATCTGCAACCGCAACAGAGACGCTCGGGGAGAATCATGTGAATCTCTTTCTATTGTCCCTTCTATGGGGGCGAAAACACGATTAGGGGTAATGATATTCCATGTTCCGAGGTTCATGACGGCCCTACCCTTCTCACTACAGTTCTACTGTACAGTAGGATCCTAGGATCAATTTGTGGGGGCGCTAAATAGTGGTGCTAAGAGGTGTCTTAATATTATTGGTTATGAAGAATCTACCACGGCACAAAAGGCCAATTACCATTCATCAACTAAAACATACTAAATCCAAATAGGCATTTTTCTTGGGATAGCAAGAGAACCAATAACTTTAAATCACTAGCGCGCCAAAAGTTGATCCTAGGATGTGTTAGGAATCAGCCCAGTATCCGATTCTAAGTTAGTATGGTGGAGCCATACAAGGAAAGAGATTGCAATTGGGCTTGACTCCACTGCACTATATATATCTGGAGCTGAAGACTCTGCACCGTAGTAAGATATACATAGAATACGATTGTATGTAAAGTCTGATTGTGCATACGATTTGTATACACTTGTATACTTCTACTCTCAACAGGATGTTAATAGTACAGTACTGTACAGTACTTGGGTGACCAGCCACCTGAACACAAAGGTGCAGGGATTTGGCCTAGTGAGTAGGGCGACATGACCTCGGGGGTGAACTCGACGTCTTTCTGCTTCTGGACTAACGCCAAGCCGCAGGATCCGAGACTCTGCAGGATGCGAGACCATCGCGAACAGGGTTAATTTATTCTCCCATTTGCTTTGAATACTAATTACTCTACCACCACTGCAGTAAT
>QQXO01000313.1:0-25401 GCA_003709845.1 Chaetothyriales sp. CBS 134916
GTTTGGCCGCCCCACTGCACGATCTGACCAGGAAGCATGCTCCCTTCTTATGGAACCAAGAAGCTGAGAACTCGTTCAAACTGATGAAAGAGGTGTTCATAACAGCACCTGTCCTGGCACAGTTCGATCCGGAAAGGGAGACTGTGCTAGAGACAGACTTATCAGGATACTGCACAGGGGGTATCATATCTCAGTTCGACAAGCAGGGGATCCTCCGCCCAGTAGCTTTCTTCTCAAAGAAGAACAACCCATCGGAGTGTAACTATGAGATTCATGACAAGGAGATATTAGCCATCATTAAGTGCCTGCAAGAATGGGAAGCAGAACTCAAGAGCATAGGGGAATTCACAATCCTTACCGACTATAAGAACCTTGAATACTTCAACAAGATCCGACGACTATCAGAACAGCAGATAAGATGGCAGCTGATACTGGGAAAGTTCAACCCAGTAATCAAGTATAGACCAGGGAAAGAAGGGCAGAAACCCGATGTCCTATCAAGATATGAACAAGACCTACCGGTGTCTATTGATGATGAACGGCTCCAGCTAAGGATAGCAAGACTGATACCTGAAGGAATGATCTAAGCGAACACAATGAGGTTAAGGCCCAGGACAGAGGAGCAGCGGAAGCTCAGGGAAGGAAGACCCGTGACAACGGGGGCGGAGGCAGGGACATCTGCGATCGAGATCGATAATCCATCTGCAGTCAAAATCGATGACTCACCTGTGATCCCGATTGTAGATATCCCGGGGGTAGACCTTACCCTGACAACAGATACTCTACAGCAGCTATAGCAAGAGGGCGAAAGTACAGACCCGGATTTCGAGAAGCTGAGGGGGGCTGTACAAGGACAGAAGCGGGCATTCCCAGACACCCTCCAGGAGCAGGTGAAGCTCTCTATCGCTGACTGTAAGCTAGCCCACGACAGTACATTGTGCTTCTGGGATCAACGATGGGTACCAAACCACGAGCCCCTGAGGACAGCCCTGATCCAAAGAACCCACGACTCAGTACTCACCGGTCACCCCGGGAAGAACAGGATGACAGCGATCATGAGGAGGCAGTTCTTCTGGCCAAGGATAGAAGCGGATATCCGACGCTTCGTCAGGAACTGCGATGTCTGTGGCCGTAGCAAAGTTTGGAGAGATTGGAAACAAGGCCTACTGAGACCCCTCCCAATACCCCTGCAACAGTAGAAAGAGATCGCCATTGACTTCATTGGGCCCTTACCAGAAAGCCAAGGAAACAAAGATATCATGGTTATAACTGACCGCTTAGGGAAAGGAGTCACCCTCGAGCCCTGCCAGAGCCTAGACACCGATTATATAGCCAGACTGTTTATCAACACCCACTACCGATTTCATGGCCCGCCGACAGCAATCACGTCAGACAGAGGGCCCTAGTTCGTGAGCACTCTATAGAAATATATCTGCAAGTTATTAGGAATCAAACAACAACTATTAACAGCTTACCACCCAGAAACAGATAGGCAGACCGAACAAAAGAACACGGAGGTAGAAGTCTTGCTCCGACAATGGACCAATTTCAAGCAGGACAACTAGGCAGAGATACTTCCTATAGTCCAACTGGAGCTCAACAACAGGGATTCATCTTCAACAGGTATATCACTATTCTTCTTAGTATATAGACACCACCTGGAACTATTCCGATTATTCAATGAATTAGGGGTCCCCCGAGGCCAGGTTATGACACCCGCATAGAAGGGAGACGCCATTGTCGCCAAGATTCAAGAGACGGTCCAATAGGCACAAATAGCAATGGCAAGTGCCCAACAAGAACAGGAACAACAGGCAGACAAACATCGGAATCCGTCGCCTGCGTACCGGGTGGGCGATAAGGTGTAGCTTGACCTCCGCAACATCAAGACAACTCGCCCAAGCAAGAAACTAAGCTCAAGGTCAGGTAAATATATAGTTACCGAAGTCATCGGCCCACATAGCTACCGACTAGATATACCCGGCGAAATTCACGATGTCTTTAATGTTGACCTACTTCAACCCGCAGTATCCGATCCCTTCCCGAGTCAACAACGAGTCGACTCTCAACCAGAACCAATCCTAGTTAATAGGGAGGAGGAGTATACAGTCAAGAGCATCCTGGACGAATATACTATCCTAACCAGAGGTAGAGGAGCACCACAGCTCCAATACCTAGTGAAGTGGGTCAGGTATATAGAACCTGACTGGCAACCAACAGAAAATATAGAGGAAATAGAGGCACTGGAGGTATACCTACACCAACGAAGGCAGGAAGGGGGGAGGTGATATCAAGGGCTACGCCCTGAAGAGTCTTGGTGGTCGCCGGCGACAATCTGAACGGCACAGGAGATATACAATAAGTGCTAACCCTGAGACAGTAACAGCAAACTTACTGCTTTAGGCGCTGATCTCCCGGAACCGCTGTCCCGGAAGGCGAACACTGATAGACTAATCACTGACCAGCAAGAAACGGGACTTCCTAGCTACTCGCACCACGGACAGGGCAGAGGGAAGTCTTTGCACTATCGACGGGGCAGAGGGAAGTCTTCGCACTATTGATGGGGCAGAGGGAAGTTGTCGCACTATTGACAGGGCAGAGGAATACAATCCCAATCGCAGATGTCCCCCCTATAGCCCTCATAGACTACTGACGGGAAGGTCCTACCAGCACCAATGCAGTAGTCGGCTGAGTGCAGAAGGGAGTGTATTGGGACCGAAGGAAATTGCTAACAGAGAAAAGGGGGTAGACGGGAGAACATATAAGGCTGCTCCTTGCCTGTAGAGAAGGGGTTCTTCATCGAAACCTCCCTGTACATAGCGCCCCTGTTGATAGCGTATCAATCCTATCACAAGCCCTTACAAGAACAAACCAATACAGAAGTCGAGATATTGCTGTAGCAGTAGGTAAACTTTAAGCAGGATAATTGGTCCATAATGTTACCTATAATCTAGTTGGTACTTAATAGAAGAGAGTTATTAACCACAGGGCTCTCACTATTCTTCCTGTTATATAGGTATCACCTCGAACCTTTTAGGCTGTTCAATAACCTGCCGAAGGAGGAATCACTGCCGGCTTTGCCAGCGGCAAAGGGTAACAAGATTGTAACCAAAATATAAGAGGCAGTAGAATAGGCATAAACAGTAATAGCTGGGGCTTAGCAGAGATAGGAACAACAAGTAGATTAATATAGGAATATATCTCCTGTATATAAGGTAGGCAATAAGGTATAGTTAGATATCTAGAACATAAAAATAACTAGACTAAGTAAGAAGCTAAGCTCATAGTCCTCAAAATATACAGTAACAGAAGTGATTAGACTATATAGTTATTGCCTGGATATACCTAGAGGGATCCATAATATCTTTAATGTTGACCTACTCTAACCAGTAGCAATAGACCTATTCCTAAGCCAATATATAGACAACTCATAACCAGAACCGATATTAGTAGAGGGCGAGGAAGAATACCGAGTTGAAGTAATCCTGGATAAACGAACAAAACAGACCAGGGGAAGAAGGACACGACTAGAATACCTAGTAAAATAGTATAGGTATACCGAACTAGACTAGTAACCTACCGAGAACCTGGCTGAAACAGAAGCACTAGATATATACCTCAACCAGCGAGAGGGGGGGGTGATGTTAAGGGCTGTGCACCCTTAGGAAGTCTTGGCTAGCGCCAGTGACAATGAGATCCTGATCGTAGATATCCCTGCCAAGCCATTGATCACAGATATCACCGCCAAGCTGTCGATCATATATCCACGCCAAGCCCCCGGCAAACATCCCTTTTGGGTACCGCTCTATTCCGTAAGATAATGAAAATTCATATTTTCTTCTTCCTATATCCTCCGGTTGGAAACCTACTACAGGAAGCCAAATACTAATACCAGCACTAGGAGAAGCTACAGAACCCAGAGGACCCGATTCATCCCAGAGATTGCAAGCACTCTATAAGGATAGAGAACCTGAAAACTCAAGCTGATCAAAAGGAACTGATAGGGAAGAAGAGAGGGGTTCTGCGAAGAGTACTTATATCATAGAAACCCCTGGTGAAGACTGCTCCTCTAAGCAAATCTTCTTGTACCTAGACGTCACTGTTGATAGTGCAATATATCCTATCGCAAACCCTCACACTTAATAATAACCAGTAGGTCCTTGAATCAGGTGTTAATTGTATCTCTTTGGAGCTATTGTGTACGCTTATGGTCAATTATGTGTCCTAGCTTTGTTTTGACGCGTAGATTGCGTTATAGGAAGTGTGGTACCCAGTTCTTGCCGAGGCCATCTAGACAGCCATTAACTCACAAGATAAGGGAGGCTATTTCTCGGATTTGCGCGTGGTTTAGTGCCTATACTATAGCTTCTAGATTAAGACACTACTGTATGAGTATCTCCTCTTGTTTAGGAGGTAAGGTCTGCTGTATAGCGCGTGTAATTTGTCGAGTTAGCCTGCCATTGAGTCGATCGCGAAGAGTACTTCGAGGGAGAGAGTAGAAGGCTGCAGCTTTACAGGTAGACGAGAAACGGCTATTTCTGAGGTCCTGGAGGGCCAATTGTATTGTAGTTTCATCCGATATCCTATAGAATAAGTCAGTGTGGAATAATCGCGATCTGAAAGTGAAGGTAAGAAAGTCGGAAAGTGGGCGAGTAGGCTGGTGGGCGGGTACGTAGTAGGTGGAGTTACGGTTTAAGCCTAGAGGGTGAGCGAAGGCTGCTTTAACCTGAGCTTTGACTGAGCGTAGGCTGAGCATCACTGAGCCCTCACGGAGCGCTCCCTGGGTAAACAAATGGAGGCCTAATCTGGCCCCTAACGGATCGGCTATACTTACCTCTCAGCTAGGCATGTGTTTCAGACGGGCGTCAGGGAACCTGGCAGATTCCCTGCTCTTTGGCTGCTGCCTAAATTTTCTCGTAACCTTGGCTGGCAGTGCAGCGGTGTGTCGGTTGAATCGTGCGTTGTAGAGCAGGAATCCAATTAAGCAAATCCAGCCCTGCGCCCAAGCGCTCACCCCAAGGGCTCACCCCGAAAGTGTGGGAGATGTAGGGACGTGTCTTTGTCAATGTCTGCAGAGAGCTGATCCCGATCGGCGGACTAAGCAAAACTAAGTTGGGGCCCGAAGAACTCGGCAACGCGATAAGGAGCTGTCGGCAGCACCCCTTCCCCGATATCGTTGAGAGTGACTGAGGATTGAGAGGCGCGCAGTCAGTTCGGAACCTTGTCATCTGCAGCGCATTGTTCTTGATGTACGGACTCGTCGCTGTATATCTATCCCAAGCCTGCAAGCGCGATCCTACATCACTATTCTTCTATCCAAACACTGCGTATCAAGCGAAATATTCGAGGAGAATAAAAGAAGAAGCGGTGGAATTCGTTCAAGACTCGAATCTACACAGACCTTTTCATCGCACTGTCAGCGAGCCTACCTACGGTCCTCTGCGTCGGAATCCCAAGTATTATGCGGAACAATTCGCAATACCTCCACTACACCATAGGATCGCTCTTTAATGGTCTATCAGATACCGAGCGGCAAGAAATCATCTTCCTGGTTTTGATTGCTAATACAGTACCACGAGTACATTATGCGTACGAGCAACCATGGCTGAAGCAGGTTGTGGATACTGTCTTTGAGTACAACGAAACTCTCCCTGGGTACGACGATCTTGTTGCCCTAGAAGGCAGTAAAGATTACTGGACGAAGGGTCGTTTAGACTATACCTTCATCCTGGAGAGATGCTCTGATACCGGTGCCCCTTATATTCTTATTGCTGAGGATGATGTGCTGGCCGGTGATAGATGGTACCTACAGACTAAGTAGGCTTTACAATCCCGAAAGTTTCAGCAGACAGATTGGTACCTGCGACTTTTCTTTGCGGAAGGATTCTTAGGCTGGCAGTCACAAAGAGCGCCAGCTTATTTTGCTTGGTCTGCCGCTATCACCGGGACGACGGTGGCCTTGGTATTCCTACCGAGGCCTATGGTCCCAGTGCTGCAAAGGAGGTGGTCTCGACAAGCAGTGTTACTATTTTGTGTAACTGTCTGTGCGGCAGTCATTGCACTGTGCTTCGCAGCCGGCAGATTGAGTGTCTTCCCTCTGAAGAGTGGTATTGTGCTGATGGACGATGGATGCTGTGGGCAGAGCCTGGTGTTTCCACGCAAGATTGTTCCAGGGTTAGCTGATTGGTTTCGAAGTGTGAAAGATGGCCATGCAGACCGCCGGATTAAGGAGTTTGCAGAGCACACAAAACTTGCGTCATTCGCCTTGGTTCCCAGTGTATTCCAGCACATTGGTGGAGAGACTTCGCACGAGGCAGATCTATCTAAAGACGTTCCGACACAGCATGAGCCTTGCACAACGAGTGTGGAATTTTGGCTTTGAGGAGCAGTAGTCAATTGCTCAGCTGGTCATGCTGTCGAAGCAGGTTCTCAAAGCGCCCGGTAAACTGGTTGACGAAGAGTCGTGTGTCTGCGGACTCGGGGAACGCGGACCGGCTAGAAGATCAGCTGACCTCGACAATCTCAGAAGATGAGCCCATTGTGGTCAAGTCAAGCAGCCTTTTCAGGTCCCCTTTGTTCCCTTGGGCTCCGCTTTGGGCTCCGCTTTGGGCTCCCTGTTGAGAAAGACAGATAAGAATCAATTCTGATACCCACTACTTCCACCTTTGTCCCTCACATACATAATTTGACCAGTTCAATATGTGGGAGCACAAGATTCTTGCAAGACCAAGAATTGATTCGATCTGCTGTTACCTTTCCGGGAATGCCTACTCGTCAGAGTAACCAAGAACGCACAAGATGGAGGAGCAAATGCCGTTGCATATTATCAAAATATCTCGGTGAGATCGGATGCTAGTTACGATTTGAATGACTTGTAACAATTATCAGAACAAGAGCTAGGATTGCACATAGAGCCGTCACAAGTTCGCCTGGTTCCGAAGATCAACGATCCATACCGTTGGAAATATCCTCCACGTCTTCGAAAACTATTCAATAAAAATATGAGCGACCAGTCGGTCGGAGTCTATAAGGCGCTATGTCGGGAGATTGAAGTCAAAAAGTCCGTGATAGCCGTGATGCAAGATGGGTCCGGAGAGCTTGACGAATGGCCAACAGGCGATGATGAAGTGCGGCAAGCACTGTCTGTCATTTTCCACGGTAGAGGCTGACCATGTATCCATAGCGCCCACAGTCGTTAGAACGAGACCCCAGCCCTCCTCTCATAACTGAGCAATTGCAAATTGAAAATCAAAGGCTCACCAAAGAGTTGCTATTATTGCACGACCAGGCCACAAATACTCAAGAGGAAGTAGATCGAAAGGATCGAGAGACTGGACAACTTCGAGAGGAAATACGGAAGTTGATCTCAACAAGAGACTATTTCCAATCTAATTTGCAGAGATGTCTACAACAAGTTGAAAACGCATCGGCATCACTCGACTCGTTAAGTCGCGAACTGAGATGCGGCATCCCTTGTTAATCTAATTACGACCTACCCCGCTCTCGAGGGACACAGCTCAAATTGAAGTCTAAGCCATCAACTCAGTTTCCCTTGAGTTTCAATTCAACAGTCGTTGAACACTCGGATGACAGCGAAACATTTTCTTTTTGGGAAACGAGACCTCAAAACGTACGATTGGACCGGGAAGCAGGTAGCTTTTGTATTGTCAGGGCGCTTCCAAGAGATCACGAATTTACGCACCTACAACTGCCCGGCAGATTAGCGAGTATCAATTATCGGTGTTCACTTTCTTGTCATGGTATGCCTTCGAGCTTGCTGAAGAGTTGTCGGTGAGATCGCCAACGAATGGCTGAAGTTTCTGAAGTTGAGTCTCGGTAAATGCTTCTCGTCGGAACCCGACAGAGTAATCAGGTTGCGGGCGAGTTTTCGTTAATGGGATGGAGTTGTTCCAGCCTTCGTTGGTGCTTTCAATTAAGCAATCAAGGGCACTGGTACCATATATCGCAAATATTTCTGCAGAGGGCACGATCAACTGAGAAATGTCTCGGATAACCCGGGTTTCATTTCTGTTCCGTACCTTACGGAAGGTTGAGTTGAACAGGTCGTCACGAAATAACGAGTCCTTTGGTACAGGCTGTGCTTTCTCCAGTAGCCCTCGGATAAGAGTCTCGCTTCTATCGTCGACACTGAAGTCTGATGCGTCCATGAAACTCCCTTTTGCCGCGAGTAGAGCTTCATAACGTGCGTCCTTATAAGGAGCACTCTTCTCCTCCCTGGCCTTTTGGTCACTCGGTGTGGTTGAGCTGGGTGCGCCAGACTCGCTATCCGATCGCTTTCGGCGGAGTGAGGCGGAGGATTTCTTTCTCGCCAATAAATGACTCATTTCTCCACTTTCGTTGAAGTATTCTCGCGGCCAGTGGTATGTCTGCGTCCAATATGTAACAGAATCAACGTCCTGAACAGAAGGTCTAGGATAAGATGTTCGCGGTCGTTTTGGAGAGGCTGGGTTCAGTTGCTCTACAGTTTCTCGTTTCCGCTTCGGAGGCTTCGATGGTAGAGGGGTAGGAGGCGTATGTGCACGCTATATTGGGTCAGTCTTCCATCACAGAATAACGTTGGCGGCTTACATGACGATGTTTAACGTTGCTGACTGGAGATGCTAGAGGCTGTTGGCTGGTCTTTTGCTGAGTCTCATTAACATCAATCGAGCGGTCCAAACGGGCGCTCCGTCTAAGAGGGTTTCGCTTTTTGATGCCTCGAGGTCGTTTGCCTTTGCTGGTCAGTCGAGTGCTGCAGCAGGAAGCGGATAAATGACCTTGGTGTGGCAGCTTCAGGGACTGCCCTGAGGTCTTCCGAGCGGTTACACTGTCTCGACGTGCCATGGTTGCTCTAGATGAGGGAGAGAGGAATGGACAGCTTCATGTAGTTGCTGGCGAAGTGCCGACACGTTCGGACCTGAAGCGCCAGATCTGGGTGATATGTGACATCAGACGAAAAGAGGATGGTTGGCCAGCAGCGCATCTTGGCAAACACAATCCATGCAGCAGAGGGCGCCGTAGTAATCGATTGGCTGACCTGAAGTATTCAACACCCGCAGCAGCGCCTTCTTCGAACTCATATGGTGGAGTGGTTGCCAGCATGATTGGATATGAAGGCGGCCGCGATACCAAATTGCGCGAGAGTAGGCAGCCATCAAGGGGGCTCAATGGGAAGGAAGGTTAGCCGAGTAAAATGCACAATCTTTCACGTGAGTGAGTATCCGTACAGCAATTTTTCTGACGCTCACTTACCGTACGATGGACGACCCATTTATTCAAATACGCCTAGGTGAGCGTTACCAAATTTGTCATTGGTAAGATACGAGACACAATGAAACATTGTTCCTGACTGATCTACAGGTGACGTGGTCACCCGTCAAACTCGAGGATTTCACCATTCACTCCTGCGCCAAGGAATTAATGTCTATAGTCCAATCTTGAAGATCTCTTCCGATACTGTGACAACAAATTCTGACTTAAGATAACATTGGTACCGATGTATCGACTTCATCGGGTGGAAAGTCTCTACGCGGCGGGATACCTCCATCGCGACATCAAACCTGAAAGCTTCCTATTAGGCACAGGTAAGCAGGACAACATGGTCTACATGATCGATTATGGGCTCGCCATCCTATCGGAGGGAATCACGCAACCAAGTTATGAGTCACAGGCCTGCGGACGGCTTCGGATTTCCTTGGTTGGCACCTGCCGCTACGCTAACATCAATGGCCACTTGAACGTCGGTAAGTGCTGTGACTGTATTCGATCGTTGATTCGACAAGCTAAATGGGACCCTTTGCAGCTCCTTCATGGCGTGACGACCTTGAGTCGCTGGGGTACATGGCCTTGTATTTTCTTCATGGGTCCCTTCCCTGGCAAGGTCTGCAGGCCGCTAACCGGCAGGAAAAGTACAAGCTTGTTTTCGAGCGGAAGAAGACGATCCCGGTGGCCGAATTATGCCATGGTATGCCCGCTGAATTTGCCGCTTACATGGGCTACGTTCGTGAAATGGATGAACAAAAGAAGCCCGATTACAAGTACCTCCGACAATTGTTCAATCGACTCTTTCGCCGCAATGGTTTCGAGCATGATAATGTGTTCGATTGGACGCTGCGAGAGTTTGAGAGGCTGTCTAATATGGACCAGCAAGGTCTCGTTCCCCGTACAGGAAGACGTGACCGGAAAAGAAGGCATCCAATCAGAGTTGATGGAAAATAGATAGCCAGAGTTCTGGATTCTTTCCACATGGATCCAAGGCTGAGAGACGTCTGGCCAGATGTCACGGTCTGCAAGCGTTCAATCCTAACCAGTCATTTCGAACACTTGTACGCCTACAGTACTCAATTCTTTCTAGCATTACGTACTATGTGCCATACTTCCCTACTTAAATGAAGGGTATACCACGTATGGTCCAGCCACCACACTTTCCCGCACAAAAATCATCTCATACGGTGCTGGTGCTGGTTGGCTACGCGTAGGCTTATCAATATCTCCTCGTAACGACATCAGATCACGTGATAGGCGAGTGCTGTTTCATAAATAGCCTAGCTGCCAAGCCTCAAGCCAAACCAGTTTCCGCTTTTCAAAGACTCCCCAAGTCAAGTGCCCCTTCGATCGACCCGTACATGTTATACTGTCCTTCTACTAGCGCACTATGGACGAGCCTGAGGGTGAAAAAAATGAGGATTACAGTACTACTTCAACCTCTTCCTCACCGACCGACCTCGGCCCTGGCGGAAGTCCTGGTGACGGCGTTTGTCCTTCAATCTCATCCCTCCAAGCAGTCTTCAGGGCTGTCTACGACAGTTGGGCCACCCCAGCGAGTCAGAGAGTGCCCGATGGTCAAGATGATCTGTTCGATACGGATATGTTCTTTCAGCTAATGACAAGGTTTCCACCGTTTCGACCTCATCCACTCAAAGACCTAATTGCGCCTGGAGCCACGCCTTCAGAATTGATCGTCGACCTTGTCATGTCTCTTGAGACCTGTATGCTCCCAGAATGCATGCAGCGCGAAAAGAGAATTCCTTATCATCTCCTCATCGGAAGCTCAACTTGGAATACGTATAAAGCGGTGTGCTCGCAAGACCACGAGAAAGTCTCTCAACTGGGCCTGCCACTTCATTCACTGCGATATTTGACTCGTCTGGTCCTGGCCTGGTCATACGTTCTCTGCTGTCGTTGGGTAGAGATCCTCAAGAGTTCTGGCGAGGATGCTGCAATCCTTTGCTCAGAAATGGGTGCTACGAATGACATTTGGGAAATGATCCGTGGCGAACGGTGGCAAGCAATTGTCAGCCGTAACGATCAAGTCTACTACTCTCCCTTCATGCTAAGAAGCAGCCAATGTCTGGATGCGGAAATGTTAGTTAAACCATGACTCGGCTCGAATCCTTTGTCTAATCAGTATCTAGTGATTATTCTCTTACTATTGAACACTCTTCAGCGAACGCCTTTAAATTCACCACCGAGTTCTGCAAGTCTCAGAATCTGTTGCACGAATGTGTTCTTGCTCTGGTCATCGCCCTCTCTCTCATATCGCCTGATAGGGCTGGTCCCGAGCTTCTCGAGTGGACATCCAATGTTGAACCAGCCATCGGACGAAGCGTGGACACTGACCAGTTTGAACGCCTCTGGGATGTCCTTGATCAGTCTATGACAATGGGTTGCACCCTTGGCGCAGCAGACTCTTTACTATGCAGCGTCTTTTTCGATCCTACCATACCATGCAACGCCGTCGGGGCACAATGGATGGCTGTCCGAAGGGCTTTGGAACTTGACCACCACAGGTACGACCATCTCATCACTGCCATTAAAAACCGACGCCCAGATCTCACAGCTCTCTGGCTGGGCATTATTTCCACTGGGCAAGTCAAGCGGATAATAGACTTCGCGATGAAGCCACTACCTTCTGTAAATCTCGCAGTTGGTACCTGGACTGGAGTTGTGCAGTCATTCTTGCAAGTACAATACGATACTTCCGTCGGCCCTATCCAAACGATCAGTCGCGCATCAGAATTTAGCACAGCGTACTATGTCCAGCCAGAAAGAAATTTACCACTATGTCGCGCTCCGCCGTTTGGAAGGACGCTCACAGCCAATACCAGTTTGGAGGTTCGAGAGCACCTCAAACATCATCATAGACCTCAGCAAGCCAAGTTTTTTTGGGTGTTAAACGATGGTCAAGTTGCTGAAGCTCATGAAGGGATATTAGTGCGATGCCCAATCGTGAGTCTATGGCAGCCTGAGGAGAACAGCATACCAGCTCCGTAAGTATTCAGGTCGGAGCCGTGAAGGCTAGGATTTTAACGATGCTTAGGTCAGATACTGAAGACTGGCGTGAAGCGATGGAGATTTCCAGCATTGCCACTTCATATATATTTAGTTGGCACTGTCAGCATGAAGGTGGCCTTTGGCTCGATGAGGGCCACGGCCCGGAAGCTGCTAGAAAAATTCAAAGCCATCCCTGGATTGATACGCCTCTTTTTGATGAATCGGAAAGTGAGGAAGATGAGAAGTCGACGAAATCTTCACCGCGCTGCGAAAAGATTGTTTCATGGCGCAATGGAGTCTCCCGGGCTACAGGGACACGGTGTCAAGCAGAATCGTTGTAAACAACATTTGCCTCTAGATTCCAGCAGCAATTTGTTGTAAAATTAGGAGATTCCTGAGACAAGCGATCTGCGATATTCTTTGCTCCTAGGACTTCAATGCGAGGAAGAGCTTAACCAGAGTTCATTCACCTTCCGCGTTCCCGATTAATAGTGCCTAAGTAACGCCGCTCAAGACGCACATCATGTTCGTATGGCTGCGGACCCTCCACCGCCCCCTCTCCCACGTCGCCTCTTCGCGGGCGTCTTGGACCAGTCGACAGAGTTTTCTTCTCCCCAGTGCACTTCGCACGTCTTACAAACCCGATAATAAACGCCATTACATCTGCCTGTCACTTGGCAGCGCTTCCATTCCTGACGGCAACCCCTTACTGGACATTCGGCATAACGATGCTCGTTGTTGGCATGTTTGCAGTTTTTGTTTCTGCAGAAACCCGAAACTCCTGAGCTCGTCGACATAAAAGCTTAACTGATGAGGACTGAAGAGTATAGCTTATCTGCGCTAAGGCTTTGTCAATATGAGCGTGTGATATGACCTCTGATGATGTACCTATGATGAAGTCTCCAATTTAATAGTCTGCACCCGTAACTCAGAGGGCGCCACACAAATGTGGTATAGGACAATTAACTTCTGCGAATACTAGAGTCGTAAGTCTCAGAGCTGAAGAGTTAATGATGAGAACAGGTTCGATGTGATTTATAGGCCAGAAAGCCAAAGCAAAGTCGAGGATTATATGATCATTGAGGTCTAAAACGGCCGTCAGTGCTAGCGCTTGCCAAACTCTCCCATTCGTTGCTTCCGAGCTACTCCTGAACGTCCTCGGGGAAGGTACGGGACAGCGCCCTCACAAATGAGGTAGTTAATGCGTTGGGGAACCTTGATTAGCTCACAGTTCTTCTCTTCCCGCGCGTTTGGTAGGGTGAAAGAGGATAGGATGGAAGCGAAGCAGGGTCAATGTAGCAAATATGTTGCCGACCCACACCTTTTAGTTTGTTCGATTCGCCAGACCATAACTCTCATGTGGTTTTGCGAATCACGTTGAGCCCACGTGCTAAACAGGGCCGTGAGGCTATCTGTTGAACGCACATGCCAAGACCACTCAGCACGTGACCCGGTGCGGCCCGTCTATAGCGATATCACCGTCGCTCGTAGTGAGACAATGGCGGTCATAGTGGGACAACCACCATACGACTAGCAGAGTTTTCCGCCGATATCGCATCGACGAGATCCACGAGCGTTGGTGTATATATATCGAGCAGGAATCCTGCTCTAGATAGATAATCAAGAGTTCAGTCAATCATAGCACTGCGGTTTCGGACGTTTCATTCGTTCAACACTATCTCTGAAGTTGGGCGGCTATGATATCTAGCCCTGGCGGTTCCTTGAGTGTGCGATAGGCAAGCAATCATTGTCTGCCGTTTACCGCCGAGCCTACGAAAAAGGGGTCTTGGGGAATGGTCTTGGTCATCAAACGATGACTACTGTCTCGTATCAGAACTATCGGCCAGTGTTACGTGCAAGGGAAACATTTGAACCTTGGCAAGTGTCAGTCATTGTACACAGACGTTTCGGTATTGAACGCAGCAGCCATTATTTGGCTACTTGCTCGCCGTGGAAGGTTTGAGGCATACGGTAGCGGATGCCAACTTCTCGGCGGTTGTGGCAGATGATTGATTCTCATGTTACTTTCGGGGCGAGCCTCCCGCCTGCGAACTGCTCCGTTACCTGGAAAAGAGATGTTCTAGTATTGGCCCCAACCGCCAGCCGCACTCTCAACCTGCCCTCCTCTCTATCCGAAACAGCTTCCATCGGCAGATTCCGGCAAACTTTCTTTGCTTGCCAACATCCTGTCATACAAGACCGTGGAGGTCGTCTTGGTGTCCCTCCCTTGTGTTTCAGACCGGGGGAGGTGGGCGAATCGCCGGCCTTCGGATTAAATTTCTGCGCAAAAACATACATATGCTTCAGAGAGTCATCCCCCCGGTATTTGAAACGGGCTATCCACGAACTCAGATCCCCGTTCTTGCCTGGCCCTCATTCATCCCGTACCACAACCAGGTAGACCAACGTGAATGGTTGGTTCTCAACGTCCCAGAAATGTTAAACCATACTATACCCCTACTCCACCCCTTTACCATCCAACAGGCTTATACCTTTCCCAATCGGAATCAAAAGCTTGAACGGGGAGGGTGCTTGTGCATTTTGGAACAAAATCGCTGGCACCTACTGTACAAAGTGGTCCCACTAGCACCACCTCAACCGACTCCGTCGCACGCCAGAGAACAACAACTTACCATGCGGTCACGCAGTTTGCGAGAACTGCTACCCAGGTCCACCTACCAGGGAAAGCGGATGGGGACATTCCCCAGCCTTTCAAGGGAGCCGCAAAAGTCGTGTGTACCCAGGTCCGCCTACCTACGTCCGCCTACCTACGTCCCACAGAACTGCACTACACTATAGCACTGCGCTGAGTAGAGTAGATCACAGTAGCCCAGACGGATACTATATGGGTTTCTATCACGTAGCCACAGGTGGAACGAGACCACTCCTTACCCAAACCTAGGCTTGCAGAGTGGCAGCTCTACAGGATGGGATTTGGAGGCAGTATGGCAAGGCCAGGGGCCGACGGCGACATCGAGCGATTCATTCAAAGTGTGGGAACGCGATGGAAGAACAGCTTGGTGGGTCAAACGGGAGGGAGTGGCCAGATTAAATAGGCGCTCCTGCATCGCTTCCTAGGAGACTGGGACAGTGTATGACGTAATCAATCCCCACTGGGTACGCGCCAAGATCTGCCTGCGCTCTTGACTGCCTCCTCGTGCTTCACCTCCAACACTCCTCTTGATTATGATTGTATCTCTACTCGCCTACCCTTACCGGCATGGTGACTCAGTAAACACTAGAGGCGGCCTTTTGAAAGCGCCTTTGAACCGTGGAATAATGCTATCCGAAAAGAGTTTAAAAATGTCGAGCGTTTTGATCACACGGATGCCGCAGTTCAGGGCGACTTTCAGAATGTCTACGAACGTTTTGATTAGGTCGACAACCGTTTTGATCAGGTCGAGGAGCGACTCGGACAATTCTACGAGTTATTGATGGCCCAATCCACGAATCCACGTGCAGCATTAAGTCGAGACAGTACTCCCAGTGACCATTATGAGCCGTTCACCAGCCTCTCAGCTTGTAATGCCATGTGAAAAACTCTTCCCCAACGCTGTCATCAAATTCTGGGGCCTACAGCTTAGCCGGCGAGGTACGAATCATCCACGTCTTTACTGGTGAACGGACTGATGATATCAATAGTTTCGAGGCTTATCTACCTTTGCAACTTCTACGGAATTACCAGCGAGGAAATTCTCGGTGATCATTCTCCTGAAGCTACACTACAAGATTCGTCCGATAGCGATCAAGAGGGCGACGTCAGTTCGACATCCGGCTCTGAACAAGAACTCACCAGGCTTCGTGCCGCAGTCAGTCAACAGCCCTTTCGCATTCGCCCTCCTTCGTTGAAGTTGACCTGGCACGTGACGTTTATTTGGACCTCCGTAGCGCCAAGAAACGTAGGCGGATGTGGTGCAGCCTGCCAGCATCAGGGTTGGCTCTGGAGATATCGCCCTGTTTGTCGTCATCTTCAGAAAACGTTAAGTTGGTCCAGATCGATCCCATAGTTCTCGGCCGCCTCCACACCGTCCAAGTCGATTCCATAGGTACCTCCCGTAGGTCAGCTTTCGGTCCACGGACAGGATAGAACATACCACTATATCCAAATTCCGGCAGCCCTGTCACCATCATGGTTTCCTCACTATCAAGACATCCTCCCACTGTACTTTATTTCGACGCATCAGAGCGGTCAGGGTAGGATAATGCTTGGTTAAAGGAGGGTGCATGATCATGGTCATGAGTCATCATATTGGATCGCTGGTGGTGTTGCGAACTGCCGAAGGAGCACGAGGCGTACAAAACTCCCGTGATCTCGGTTTGAGTCGTAGGGGAACAATCCTTCTTGCGGCACAAGGTCGCAAGCGTATTTGCGGTGCATATCCTGTGATGGAGCTTCTCTCGATCACTAATGAACAGCTCGGCAAGGATCTCTCGTTCCAGAGGCACGTGGTATTAATTAGGGCGCCTAAATCGGCTCTAACAGAGCCAGAATCATTAGGGCTGGAGCCTATTTGGTAACCGTTCACGGTAAGGGAGTCCAGAACAAGCCCCTCTTGGCTCTTTGCGACAAAGATGCTACCTTACGAGGGAGCCCGAATTGCGTCTCAAATAAAGGAGGGCAGTTATCTAACGAACACTCCCAACATCACACTCCGAGCGAAAGTACTGTATCTTCGAGACAGGAAGAGCGACAAGTCCGCCAGCCAATGTCTGGTAAAACATCGATAAACCTGCAACACGCGTCGGAACTACGTGACCATTCTTGACTTGAGTCTCTCCGGAACAGTACAGCATTGGTCCTCTTCTGCAGCCGACTACTCTTTTCTCTCAAACTCGTCCTAGACGACTTGTACACTATGCCATGATCTTGATCGGGCGCCGGGTCCTGCGCAGAGGGTCAGTTCGACGGCGGTTCCGAGGTGGGATTACTTTGTTCCAGCCCATGAACGCTCCATACCGAATTATTAGCGCCTCTGAAGGATGGAGAGGAGGCGCAATAATGCCATTGGACCCCAGAGGAAACTGCAGTCAACGTCCCTTCGTTTCACAAGGTCTTCAGCTTTCTGCCACATCGCAATATAGTAGTAGACCCATAGAGGTAGCCACAGTGATTCGTCAGCGTAGTCGTTTTCGAGCAGCGCTTCAAATGGTCAAAATTAGATCGTGAGGCCCGTAGGTCAGGTGGCATAGATCCAGATGAGATAGCCTCTTGATGCCTTCTCAAAGACCTATAATGGGCCTCAAGATGCTCGCCGTTCCAATTCCACCGACTCTCGATGACGAACACATAACTTAGGAGCCTCTGAAAATATAGCTGGGGGAGGGACAATCCTGTCTCGTCGTATTCCAAGGTGTATGCGGTTCGGAGTTCCGTACGCCAGTTCATGCTTGTGACGTCGACTCGCGTGGACATCGTGAGCATCCTGTAACGTGTCAGCCGGACTGCCATCGCCATGTGGGGACCGAATTCTTCACCAAACAAGGGCGACAGCGACCTTTCCGGATATAGGGACAGAGCAATCATCTGTTAATACCGCTAGCCAGTCTTCCAATTCCGACAAGGTTTTCCCTGTATAGTTATCCGCCTGAAAATCCAACCTTTCATATGAACAACGTCCGGGATCATGAACACACGTCAAGCAGGGTCGAGTTCCAATACACTAGATTCATACCGTCAATCTTGAGGCTCTCTTTTTGGGTGGGACGCTTAAACGAACCTCCACAGTCTTGATCTCCCCATTTCTACTATCCTTGCAATTGCCGCACACCTCGCCAACGTAAGGGGGCCAACGGGGGCAGCGGCAATAGCTCGTCGATTGACCGCACTGCGCACATTGTTCCTCCGGGCGCGAGGCCTTGACCAGACGATCGAAACCATTTTTCTTTGAGGTATTATCCTTGTCACTTCGCTTTCTTTTACGACCCGAAAGGGGAGATTTGAATTGGGAGGGGCCTAGAGGTAAAGGACCTTCTGCGTTTATGGCAGGTGGCGATGTGTCTTCCAAGCGGTTGTATGACCCTTCTGTGCGTTGTTTTATCTCTCGCCCTACCTGTCGGCACCGCTTCTTCATGCTTCCCCACTGAGCATCAAGTCGCTCCTGCCTTTTTTTAGACATTGGTTTCGGTGGCTTCGTGGTCCGGACGCATCGAGCCGGGATAGAGATCTATCGGGAACAGTGCAATCTCGTGGAAAGGGATCAGTGCAGAGAGAGTGCCAAGAGTGGTCAGGGTTGCGTGGAATGGGCCGTCGCTGTACCGAACCGTCGTCGGAGTCTTCAACTCGCGTCGAGTTGAATGGCAGGGGGGCGAGGAGGGAGGATAGGTAGTGGCGAGGTCGTACGGAGAAAAAGAGCCCTGAAAGAGCGCGGCATCAGACTACCACGGTCCATAGTCGAGTGCATGCTTAGATGAGGTTGAGGAGATACAGGAATACAAACATCTGGGAGATTGCTTGTAACCTGCGAACGTCATAAAGCCGCCGGAGCCGTCTTTGTAAGAAGAACTTGGTGATCCACATCAAGAGAGCTTCGAGATGCTTCTTTGCAAGTAAAATCCTTCTTGAATCAGTGCTCATGACTGCCCGTAATACAAACCGTTGTTTGTCGATCTGTTTCTTTCCAGCTTCGGTAGTGCTCCACCCGATCAAGACAAAGGTGATGCCGCCCTGTGCTCACCCTGAGGGCACGACGAGTCAGGGCGAGTCCGGTATCTCATCTGCCATAGCGGCAACCGGCTGGTCCAATTAAGCTAGAGAACTTCTTTAAAAGCGGCGTAACTGATCCCACGCTTTGAGGCTAGTACTGGCTGAACTGGTTTTGCCCTCGGGCGATAGAAAGACCTTCATACCTATCTTTCGGGAGCGAAAAGGACTCGTATGGTGCTACGAAGGGGACCAGAGATAATTGACAAAGAATATCTCTCTCTACCTTCGCCATCTTCCATTCTCTCATCCAAGTTTCTTGACGTTGCCGCCTATCCCCTTCATGGCAGAAATGCCTAACGGCTACCATAAGCAGGCTGTGGCTGAGGACAGGTTGTGGCTTAGGACAGGTTTGGCTTAGGACAAGTTGTGGCTGAGGACAAGTTGTGCTGAGGACAAGTTGTGGCTGAGGACAGGTTTGGCTTGGGACAGGTTTGGCTGAGGGAGCCCATTCAGGAGCCTCAGTGGAGGATCCATTTTAGGACGCCTACAGAGATATTTAAGAGAGGATGAACCTCTAGGCAGATTCATGTACAGCATTATCACCAGGATACGCCGGGCTCTTCTGGAGCAAGAACGCAGCATCGTCACGAGAAAAGCTCTTAAGTGCAAGGGCACGGTCAGTCTCCACCTTAAGGTGCTATCTTTTCTAGAGATTAAGATGAAAGATCCCATGAAGCTGAAGAACAATCAGTAGAGGCTGAAGACAGCATTTCGGGATGAGGCTGCCAGCGGCTGTTGTTGCCACATTCCAGCCCAAATCGATAAGTAATTAGTCTCTCGATGCTGCCCTGCGATATTCACAGCGATCGAGCGAAGAACTTTTTGTGGGCCCTCGAGACGAATATCACGAGCTCGAGTTTCCACTGGGTTATCAGCTCACGTGCCTAGATTAACAGAGCCGCGCTCTTGCTGCCGCAAAAGTTCTTCCTCCCGCGGATCGGAGGTGGATCGTAGATTTATATACTGCAGGTCTGAGAGGTTTACTCTCGTGTATCGAGAACTTACATTGATATGTGATTGCTAGACCTCACAGAAGAGCTCTGGACGATTCTGGTGGAGGAATACAGGACCGTGGGTGCTTCACCGCAACGCGACAGCGATCGAACCCCCCGCGACCTTGAACATCCCGAAATCTGAAATCACATCTACACCGGACACAATAGGCTGAATCGACTCTCGAGGGGCCGGAATTAGAGCACATGGCACACGGAAGAGATGATTCAAACTCGGCCGGGTCAGAACGAAAGGAAAGGGAGGAGGACAAAGGGGAATGGAAGAAAGAGGGAACCGAATCCCGGGCTCCGCAACATCACTAAGGAAGTTGGGGGCGATGCAACAGCGACGCGACTTGGATTCGAAAGGGACCATTTAAGGTCTCTGGTCTCCCACTCTGTCTCCAAACGAGGAGACATCGCTTATTTGACCGTGGGACTATCCACATTTGAGCGCCTTCACACAGCAGCAAGCCAACTTTGTTGAATGTTTTTGACCTTTGGGTTATATCATTCAAGACACCAATGTCACAGGCCAGCAGCAACGAAGCCATTTGGCTGTCCACCGAATTCTCCTGTAGAACGCGGAATTCCCGAGACTGGTGATGATTCCCACGCCGTCCTCCTTGCTGGCATGTCAGTGATGCCGACGATATTTTTGACCGCGGCCATATCAGATCACCTTGAGTTGCGGAGAACCCCAAAATCAGGAAGTAAAGTTGATTGAAGTTACGACGGATGATGACAGTGTAGGTTGGCCCATTAGCACTTTGGCAATCGAAACTTGGAGCCGATTCTGACTCTTACAGGGGCCGGAATGGGGCCTTCTCTTAATCCCTCCGAAATCCCCGAGCCACCATCTATCTCTACTATCTCCGACACCATCTTCCAGAACTCTAGCGCAGCCTGCGCACGCCGATGTACGCACCTTGTCTCTTCCGCCTCGATCTATAGTTTGTACATCCGAAAGTCCGAGAAGGTGCCCCTGGAGGACGAGACCGCCGTTCCGGGCGATCCATCATGCACGGATATTGAAGGCAATGGAAGACGCTGGGCTGTTAGGCCTCATCCCTCCAACGAAGGTGGGACCACATGGTTATTGCAACGGCCTAAAGGACTGGGACAAAGAGTATTCAGCGACGGGCACAACATGGACGCCTCTCTTCTCTGCGGCCGCGGAAGCGATCTCGCAGATCGGAAAACTAGGGGCTCCGGTCAGACTCTCAATGTCTGAGCCTCCGCGCTCGGCCTACGATCTGATTAGCGATGCACCATATCCCTGCTTCGACCTGTCTTAAATGGCAGGCGAGGGGAACAAAAGGCTAGGACGTTCGGCATTCCTAGATTGCAGCATGCAGCTGCGCAGGCGTACCAGATAAGAAGCACGTTCAGGATGGGAGACCTGGTGGATGTACACCCACAAGTGCCGTTGTGATACAATGGCTGGACTCCTCGAGCTGTCTCCGGGACCGAGCAAATGTTGATATGTTCATTACAATACTACATACCGCCGATCTTTCTAAAGAAATAACTCTCCAAGGGTCCCCAGTGTCGGCCGATTGCAATATTGACGCCTATTCATGACGATCCCGCAGTTTGACTCATGAGGCTCTCGAGAAGCGCCAGCTGAAGTTGTCGACTAGGAGAGCTCCCTCCTTGGTGGGATCCCTCACTAGATTGCTGGCCAGGGCTTGCGTAGCATGAGACAAAGCGGCCTTCCGGGCTCCCTGCGCTAGGAGACTCAGGATCGCCCAAGAGATCAGGAGAGGCCACGACGGAAGAAGCGAAATGGGACGCAACCGACGCGGGACTTCCAATAGCACTTGCTAGCCGTTCACCGGTTTTCTGCTCGTTGACGAAATCCAAATACTTCTCGGATGGCTCTCCTCGCGCTCCTTCCGATAGGATTTCACGCTCTGACGCTATCTCTAGTTGCAGTCGCTTGGATGGCAAACGTCCTTCTTCAACCAGGTGCTTCAGACACAAGGTCAGGGCATGAACCCTTTCTTTCAAGTGTGGGTGAATGCGGTCTATGAAGTCCAGTAGAATAAGCAGCTCAGATGCGCTGAGGCTTCGAAGACTATTTATCATTGGTTAGCGGTATAATGAACACCAGACCGCGTAGTCATGAACAGTCTAGAGTAAACGGCACTAACCTTGCGTCAGTGAGATTATCTGGAAGGATGAGCAGCACCCCGGCACCAAATCGGAGGCAAAATTGAAGCCACACACCACCTATCGACTTCCAGTTCATAAACCTCTTCACTGCCTTATTGCGAATGCCCTCTTCTGTTGAAGTCGCATCAGCCAGGGCGGAGTTGGCAGTTTCCGGGAAAAGGGTGTCCACAAAGTAAGGCACAATCCCCCTTACAAATTTCGTCGCGGAAGCCGACTTAGCAATGCTATATGCTTGCTCCTTCAAATATTCCCCGGCTAAGTCAGCCAGATAAAATCTTTGAAGACATCTCGATAATGTGCCCTTCATTCCGTGGAATTCGATGGTTTCTTTCAGGTCTCGTAGCTTCCTGGATAAGGGCGTACTGCTCACTCCGCTAAGAAAGCAACGACGTCTTACCTGCCCCGCGAGCCTGACCTCGTCTTTGGACTCACGTCTTAAATTCACAAGAATGATTCTGAGAGCTAAGATGGTCTCCTGACTCCCGATCAATTTTGCTTTCCTGGCCAGACCAGCCAAGCCCGTCTGTGAGCCGTCCAATGTAATAGTTGAGCACAAGAAAGGGCTTGGCTCGGCCGGTGGTTCGGCTCTCTTTCGACGTTTCTTCGGTCTAGGAGCGACCGTCGACGGTGTTTCCGATTCAAGCATTTCGCATCGAGTAGTGGCGGCCCCAGTTTCCCTAGAAACATTCCACTCAAAGGTAATTGAGTCAGGACCTCGCTGGACATTAAATACTTTTTGGCAAGCAGAAATAAACGAATCGCGTTTATCCTTGTGTTGACAAAAGTATTCATAGGCGTATTCTGGATCATCGTGTAGATGAGAGAGTATCCGATCAAGTGACTGGAGTTCATGTTAGCATCATTTTCGTGAAGCGGGAAAGGGTCGATCCTCTCTGAAACTCATCGTTGGTGTTGTCCTGCTACTGCTCCTGGACTATTCGAAACGAGATCTATGACCTCGCACCCAGTGGGCACATGGCAGGACCCTGTCTATAGACCTTATCTTTCGTGTATATTCGAGGTGCCTTTTAATGCTGTCGATGGAGAGGGACCCAAATCTGCACCCACAGGTCCGCGCTGAGTGCCATATTTGGCGCCCCTCCTGGTTAGTCGCTAGAGCCATAGATTCATGCATCTCTCGTTAAACTATAGCCTTTTGGCGTGGCTCATTGCCACATCTTGGAAAGCCAGCGAATCAAGACGCTTATGCTTCGTGAGAATCAGCAGAACCTTTGTAAATTGTCTGGTAAATTGAAGAGAATGGCTACAGTATCAAAACACTGAGATATAAGCGATGGTGGATTGAACAACCGTTGCTGCAGAGAAGCAGAGCTCAATCTAACAAAATACTGAAATGGCAGCAGGCTGGCCCCTCATTAATGCGGTTTTCAGGCTTTGCGATCTAGGTGTACGGTAGTGAGTCCTTTTGGAATGAGTCAGCGGAAGCCAGCTCGAGTTTCTGGGGGCCTTTTGATCTCGGGTATGCACGGTGATCGTCAGCCCCATCCTCCAGAGTCCGCGTGTCTCTAAGGGGCCCAAAGTGAGCGCTTCGGTAGCCCAAAAGGGCATCCTAAGAGCCTGAATTGGCAGATGTAGGAATTGGTTCCCTAGATTCCAAATGACCTCTGCGTTGATTCTCCGGAGGGCTGGCCACTGGGTGAGGGAGGCAGCCCAAAGAGGCTCCTGCTTGGCATTTTCAGGGTCTCACGGATGCCCACTCGCCCATTACTCCTCTGCAATTGGAGCGTACTCGCTTGCGATATGGTGGCCCATTATGGAGTTTGTTCGCACTAATGTTTTTCCGTCCAATGTTTTTCCGTCCATTGCGCAGCTGTACATTGTGTAACTGGACTACTGCGCAACTAACAACTACGCAACTATACATTATATAACTGCGCAACTAACTGTACTAATACCCACTATACTAATATCAATATATATTGTCTATATACCCTAGAAAACTGCCTTTATTACCTATATACACTAAGAAAACTATACTTATAGTCTATATACCTGCAAAACTAACCTCATTACCTATATACCCTGTAAATCTACCCTTATTCCCTGTGTACCCTATAAAGCTACCACTATATACTATAAAACTATACTTATTCCCTCTATACTCTACAGAATTATCCTTATTATTAATAAACTATATAGGACAGTACCTAGGAGACTGCGATTTTCCGATATCTATACCAGTATAGTAAAACCCAGACCTAGATATAGCTACTACATAGTCTTGAATAGCAGGGAATCACTATTAGGAGAACTATACTAGATCAGTGACTCTAGAGATACAGGATTCAAAAGCGGATATAACAGCAAATTACTCTGTAGCTGATTAACCTTATTAATTATATTTTCTACTATACCTTCCTATATAATAATAAGATTACAAAAAAGATTATACAAGAGTATAGTTTATAGCCCTCTCGCTGGTAGGTCTACTCTATCTATAGAAAGAATAGCTAGATATATTATAAGAGAGATCAAAATAAGAGATAGGAGCTGAAGACTACTATATAGCAGAAAGTTCAATCACTACTTATTGATAGTCCTGGATATATATTTGGTGTAAGATAGATATATATATATCTATATACTATTAATAGCTTTCCTACTAGGCGCTGTGATATTTAGTCTATTCTACAGTAGTTAGACCTAGAGGGCTGTATTACTTGATCACTATATCACCGGTATATCTAGAGAAGGCTATTTATTATACCTGCTTATGACTTTATCTAGTTAACTAATAGATATAATAAGATAGCTTGATTTAGGTTTCAAATTTATAGTATAGTAGATACTTATACTCGAAAAATAATGTAGCTCTACTATAGTAATATAAATCACCTATAATCCAGTATTATCTATTAATACCTTATAGCTATATAGTACTTCAATATTTGCCTATAATTCCTATAAACTGATAAGTGTCAAGGGCTGCGCCCTGAAGAGTCTTGGCGGTCGCCGGCGACAATCTGAACGGCGTGGGAGATATACAACAAGTGCTAACCCTGAGACAGCAACGGCAAACTTACTGCTTTGGGCGCCGATCTCCCGGAACCGCCGTCCCGGAAGGCGAACACTGACGGACCAATCACCGACCAGCAAGAAACGGGACTTCCTAGCTATTCGCACCACGGACGGGGCAGAGGGAAGTCTCCGCACTATCGACAGGGCAGAGGGAAGTCTTCGCACTATCGACGGGGCAGAGGGAAGTCTTCGCACTATCGACGGGGCAGAGGGAAG
>QQXO01000314.1:0-25350 GCA_003709845.1 Chaetothyriales sp. CBS 134916
CAGGGCTAAGTGGTGGGCTCGGAGTACACGGGAAGGTAGTGGTTTGCGGCGGAAAGAGAAAGTCTTGGTAGAGAATACAGTACTCCAAAAAGGGTAATCAAGGAGCGGAAGTCAAGCATCATAAGCATCATAGGATTCAAGACATAAGCATATATTATTCAAGTTCAAGCCCAGCAGCTGGGATATTTTTCAGTACACAGAAGTTTACAGACAGAGATCCTTGATTTAATCTCTACAGAAGTTTCTACATCAGTTGTTCCTTTGTTTCTACCCAGCAACACTCAAGGGAGTGTTGTCAAGTTCATTGATTAGTTAGTGGGTTTCCTGTGCTAGTATTATCACTGCGATCAGATCCCCTCTCGAGCCTCGCTTGCATCCACTCAGCTGGATACCCCATTGTTCACCATCACACTAGGCGAAACTTGATTTAGACTAGAAGAAAGCGAGTACTTAAGAAGCTTTAGATTAATAGCTATATCCCTCTTGAAGGATAAGACCACAAAACAATATACCTTTATAAGAACTTATAGATAATCAAACACAAAGTTAACTAGGACTTAACCCTGAACGACACTGTTAGGGGGCTCTAGAGGTGGAAGGCAAAGAAGAAGACGAGAGAGAGCTAACTAGTCTAGATTCCCTATGTCATAGTATTGACGTACAAGACTCAAAGCTTGGAGAGTCGATAGATGACCGCAACCTCCGCGCATACTTATACCTTTCACATCGCAAGGTCGGAGTCTGCCCTTCCATAGTTCCTGACCCCAAAGGTCCTTGGTCTCGTCCAAAGGTCCCTCTGCCTTGCTCCACCCCGTCGCCTCTGACCAAAGGACCGTACAGCCAGCCATACAGATTGTACGGGTGGCAGTTGTCTCATGCAGTCCCTCCAAAGGTCGCCGTGTGTAACCAAAGGTCCGTCCGAGGACCGGAGGTATCGATCCGTTGTCGGCATGACGTCGGGGTTGTCGGCATGACGTCGGGAAGTAGGCGTCTTGTCATCATTCATGACAGACACGATGTCTTTGAAGATATTCGATCTCAGTTCCCTGACACTGAAGAGGCTCTATTACAGGGAGTTGTGCCAAAACTCACCAGCAAAACCACCTTAGGCGAGGTATTCTGCGTCTACTTTCTACAAGCAAACAATATATATATAGTCCTTAGGGTGCTATATTCTAATAAGGCTATATACGAGCTTTTGATAGGACAGGAACAAGGTGAATTAACCTAAGGAGACTAGAGCCAGGACAGATAGAGCTAAATCATGCCAACATAAACGAACCAACAGAATAGAACGGGGACGAAGGAGGAGATATATATACGGATAGTATATAGCGTACACTTCGACTGAGGATAGTCGCTTACTTCGAAGGGGGGTAGATATCACGTGCCGGGCCAAGCCTTAGCGGCACCGCCCGTTATCTGACACTCGCTTATTTCTCTAGCTTATTTTTAGAATCATAATCAATTCAGACAGACTCAATAGACCAGATAGCTTATAGGCAGCCCCTATAGGCAGCTATTTCGAGTCTTGAGTCTTCTATCTACCTCTATTTCTCTTCCTTGTCCCTCTTCTTGCTGATCCTCCCCTTCTCTCGACATTGTCCCCGATCCCATCAAGGTCCGAGGGACCTGATAATTTCCCTGCGAGCAAAAATGCTTCCTTCTCTGTCCTTCCTCCTTCTAGTCCTCTATTACATCGAGTCGCCTTGCTGCCTTTAGCTGCCACAGTAGTGGCTGTTGCCCTGCTACTGTCCCTGCTTTCGAAAGTATAGTTGGCCGTCTAACTGACTTCTTGGCAGGGGTGGCTTATTGTTGGTACTCAGGTCGGGGAGCCTATAGTTCCCCTGTATATCTGGTGTGTCCCTCCATGATTCTCACTGTTTCCTGTAGCAGGGTATAGCGGAGCCTCTCCACTCCCTCTCGTGCTGCTTTATAGACCTTGTACTCCCTGCGGGCCTATGCCTTATAGTGTTTTCCACAGTTGATACAGCTAGTCTTCTTGGTTTGAGTGTAGTCCTTTATGTTGTGGGTGCTAGTACAGTGTCTATACTGTGTAGTAGCTATGTATACAGTCTGTGTGTGACCCTAACAGTTGCACCAGAAGTATCTGGGGGTGTGTAGGCCTTGGGCCCACAGCTTCACTAAGTGCCAAAGGCCTCCTATAGTAATACCCTCCTGGACTACTAGTGTAAGGCTTAGAAATAGATAGGGTGTTGGAGTCACTCTATGAGCTGGTGTATCTGCAAACTAATCTCCAGAGAACCTCCCTCAGTCCTCCCTTCCGGAGGACCTATATCTATCAAGATACAACTCGTATGATGAGGAATTGCTCCACCTGCTTGAACAGGATGAATTTGGAGAGAATCGATCAGTACGAGTGCAGACAAATAGATGAATCTCTGTATTGCTATGAAATGAGAGGCGCCTAGCGCCGTATATCTACCGTGAGATCGATACGGGGCCACAGGGGCGAAACAAGTGTGAGACGACTGCGAGACGTCGGTTGAACCACTGACCTGATCGGGTCTAGTGTCAAATGAGTGACGATTCCTTCTGACAATATCCTCTACTAGTGGGTGGCCGTACACAGCTACAGGGCCACTTCCCCTCTTCGGCCCCGGACCAAAGGAAGAGAGGAGATCTGCCTCCTCACTAGCATCGCGATACTGAAACGGCAGGAGGCCTCGGCTAACTTCCCGTTACAACTAGGTCCCTGGTATCCTCTGTCCCTAGGTACACTAGGAGAGACGCACGTGTCTTTCCCGCTACCTGTGAGCAAGGGCCATGGATCCAGGCTATTCTTGTTATTAGGTTACCCTTAAGATACTTATTATCCTTTAAGATCTCTTAGATCAGAGGGGTATTCCTGGCGGACGCCTCTTTTCTATAAGTAACTAGAGTCGAGAGGAGTACTCCTGCTACTTCAACAGGAAAATCCTGTCGGAGCACCCTTACCTCGCCTACTTCTCCTATACTAAGTGTATAGTCCTTTAACTTAGTATCCTTTAGGACCACCCAGATATCCCCACTGTATAGGGGATGAACCCCTACTACACCAGGTATCTCCTTCTTAAGATCCCGTAGAATCTCTTGTGGTCCCTTACTCTTCTGGGTGTCTGTAAGTGGCCTAACAGTAACTGCGCGGCCTCGGGGGATAGTAGTCACTCGGGGAGGGGGGTTTGCAGTGATATCCGCCCAGGTCGGGCAGGGTGGGTTCTTCGATATAGTGGGTGCGCTTTGTATATGTTGTATCTGCTTCTCAATAGTGCCGAGGCGTTCGAGGATTTATTCCGATGATATAATAGGGGAACTTGAGGTAGGGGGTTGGCTCCTCTCCTACACATTAACTGCGTCAAAGAGGTCTGTGAGAGTGTGAAACGTGTCTGCTATCATGCTCTTTTCGACAATATAGTTTCTATCTGGGGTGGTATCTGCAGAAGCAATAAGCTCCTAGAACAGTGCCTGAATTCCGGTAACGAGCTCTCCAAGGGAGCTAGTAGTTGAGGCGGCCTCCAGGCCATCCATGGTGTTGTTTTCGGTGGTCATTGTCCCCCCTGGCCTGTGTCGCGTGCGGGTCGCGCGCGATGCCCCAGTTCAGCGAGGGGAGGCTATCTATCCTCCTGATGATGAATTACAATGAGTACTAATAGTAGTAGAGTGTATGTAGAGGCTGGTCTTAACGGCGGTGGTGCTTTTCCTTTACCTTTCTCGTCTAAATACTAGTATACACGAAAAAAAGACAGGCATTAATAATAAACTAACAGGGTCTGGTCCCACACCGTTCGCGTACAGAACTTGGTGGTATCGGATGGTCTCGCATAGCGGGCCATCTCAAAAGATTCTCACCCCAATTGGCCACGGATGGGTTGTCGCTTCCGGACGTGGGAATCCTATTATTGTATAAGCAAGAAACAAGGCAGACTGCCTCCAGAACGGAAGCTCGTAATAATTCGTGTATCGAGCGCGGTCATACTGTGCGAACCCTGCTGTTTCACCTGCCCCCGGATTGGCTGTGCCAAGCGTTAGATAAGTCCCCAATGAAATTTTCTGTCAAGCTTTTTTTTGACTTGCTGTTTGAGTGAATTTAATCAACAGGTCTTGGCGAATAAATATTTGCCCTGTGTGTATGAGCCAGTCTTCCATATCTATAACTCAATTTACTTGTTCAGTTGCAAGATAATAACTACGAGTCACCATGTCCAAAGGCCGAGTCTGTCTGTAAGCGCAAGTGCTGATAACGAAGCAACTCGTTGTGGCTAACGGTTCCTCAGTGCCTACTCCGGAGGGCTCGACACATCTGTGATCTTGAAATGGCTTGTCCTTGAAGGATACACGGTAGTCTGCTACCTTGCCGACGTTGGCCAGGCGGACGCTGCCGATGCCGCCGCGATTGAGAAGAAGGCTCTACTGCTTGGTGCCGAGCGCATGGTCATTGTGGATCTCCAGAGGGTTTTCGTAGAGCAGCTCGTCTTCAGAGCCGTGCAATGCAATGCGATATACGAAGATCGCTACCTCCTGGGCACCTCGCTAGCCCGTCCTGTGATTGCGAGGGGCCAAGTCCAGGTCGCTGAGAAGTTCAACTGCCAATTCGTCTCCCACGGGTGTACTGGGAAAGGAAATGATCAAATCCGCTTTGAGCTCGCCTTCAAGGCTCTCAACCCCTCACTTCAAGTCATCGCTCCTTGGCGGCTACCCGAATTTTGCAACCGATTCCATGGCCGACAAGATCTCCTCAAGTTTGCGGCGGAGAACAAGATCCCTGTCTCATCGTCCCCGAAGGCTCCTTGGTCCATGGATGAAAATCTCGTTCACTGCTCATATGAGGCTGGTATCCTCGAAGACCCTGACCGCACACCGGTAAGCATGTTGGATCGTTTTCTTCATCTCGGGCCTGCCTCCAGTAATGTACCCTGAAGCGATGGTTCGCTTAGGCTCAGATTTCACGAAAGATTGCAGCTGGCTCGAGCTTATACAATGGCATTTGCTAACTGTTACTCAGCCCAAGGACCTCTGGAAGATGACCAGGGATCCTCTAGATGCTCCTGATGCTCCCACCGAGTTCACTATCCACTTCGAAAAGGGTATTCCAGTCAAGGTTGTTCTTGGCGCAAAAGAGGCAACCGACTCGGTCGAGCTATTCAAGCTCCTCAACAAGATCGGCCACGATAATGGAGTGGGACGTATCGATATCGTGGAGACGCGACTAGTGGGCATCAAGTCGCGAGGTTGTTATGACACGCCAGGGTTGACAATTGCGTAAGTTACTCCCGAGTTCTCTCTTTCGGAACCCGGGCTCCTCAGTTGAGAGTTCCCACATGACTGTGCGTATCTGCTGACTCTCGGCCGCAGCCGCCTAGCGCATCTTGATCTGGAGGGTCTTGTCATGGACTCTCAGGTCCGGGAGCTTCGCGATCAATTCGTCACGCGGGCTTGGTCGCGCCAATTGTATAACGGAATGTACTTTAGCCCTGAGCGTGAGTTCGTTGAGAACAGCATCATATTCTCTCAACAAAACGTCACTGGTCAAGTCAAGCTGCTGGCGTACAAAGGCAACGTGAGACAACCCCCGAGGTATTTCCAAACATTGAGGTAGATGGTGGCTGACATAAATTCATCTTTGTTAGGTCTACGTGCTCGGCCGCTCAAGTGACGCTAGCAACCTCTACGATGAGCAAGATGCCTCGATGGACTCACTTGAAGGCTTCAGCCCGGCCGACTCCACTGGATTTATTGAAATCATCGCTCTGCGGCTAAAGAAATACGGCCTCCAGAAGCAAAAAGACGGACACCCTCTTACTCAGGCTTGAGTCCCGATGCTCGATGGTGTTTGTTGTTGAGTATGTATTGTAGCGGGGCGCTACGTTACTAGGCTTGAAAAAGGCGAGGAGCTTCCTTGAAGATGATTATCAGGATTGGTAGAGAAAAAAGAGCGCTTTTGCCAGGTGTGCATGCGCCATGTATTCCCTCTTTTGAGTCTTCTTACGAGTTCTTGATTTTTGTTGTTGTTCTCGTTCGTGCACGGCGGGCTGGTTGGTAGAGCAGTGTGTTCACGGATGCCTATTGAGGTCGTGCCGCATCTCGATTGAGACCTCTTCCTCTTCCGACATACTCCCTGCTTGATAAGCACACTATGCGACGATCTCACCCGCCTCAGTCCGAAGCTTTTAAGGTATGCAAAGTTCCGTCTTCTAAGCCGGAAGAGAACACTTCGGATTGAAAATTGGCCAATTGTCCCCCCAGTTGCGCTGGTTGTCCGGATAGTTTCCCAACTCGGCAAACTCGGTAAAACACGAGGCTGGCTGCTTATTTTGATCTTTGAATCTGGGCCAGGAGAATAACGGAACAGATGCGGCAATGTTGATCAATGGTTATCACATTATCTCCATGTACAAAGTCTTTTTCTATTCTGAGTAAAACAAACATGGACAAGTCAACTTCCCGGGAAATTCGAAATGTGCCTAATCCCATCCCTTTGTGACCTGGACTACCTCTCTGCTCGCTCGTTTCATTCCAAGCACCCCTCAAATGAGCACCACCAGGAAGCAAACTAGGACTTTTGCTTGTTGGTCTATAAAGCGGGATGTTTGTCCATGTATGCAGGGAGGATCCCTTTATCGTATGGAGGGAGGGTTTCCAAGGGTTCGACTGAGACATGCTGGAGAGCTTCTTGTGCTTTCAAGTTGAGTTTCTTTTCCTTGTGCTTGTGAACTTTCTCTACGGTGAGATAGATGGCGACACCGAGAGCGAGGATGAAAAAAACCATATTTGGAGCGAGATGGCGAAGTTGGAAAAAGAAGCTGAAAAGTTTTCGTGGATGAGTTGATAGAGTAAGTGATGGGTATTGAGACTTTAATATCCGAAACTTTATGAAGGATGATGGTGATGGTAGTACGGTAATGTTAACGCTGAATTCGAGGTCAGATCGAATGATTTATAATTACCTAGCCATCGAAGTTGCCTGTTTATCCTTTGTTTATGGGCCGAGTTGGTTAACTTTGGGGCTGTGTGTTGCGAATACGCAGCTGGAATACGCAGCTGGAATACGCAGCTGGAATACGCAGCTGGAATACACAGCTCGCAATGTTACAGTACCGGTATGTGGAGTAAAATCCGGTTAGCAGACCGCCAAGGGACTACCTCTGGATAGATTCCAAATAATTCCTAGGAATCTGATGGTTGCCAACTCTAATACTGTAATAAGGCCCCATGTCAGCCTCAGATATTGAGGCTTAGCTACCTCGAGGTGCCGATAGGTTCAGCCAAAATGTGAAGCCCATAAGTACCCAAGGTGCTTAAAGGACGTACGATGGGAGAAGCCGTTTGTTGTCCGCCAGACTTGAGTAGGGAGGCCAGAGGAGTGGTATTCATATTACGGCGCAACAAACTATGCACCAAAAATCATCATCCTCTCTCCGTATAGAATGCCGGTCAAGGCGATCCCATCGAAAATCTCGAAACGGCTGCTTGACCTGCAAGCAACGACGGAAGAAGGTAGCATATCTTACCATCATATTGAACATCAACTAAACGGCTGTCAGTGCGACGAGAAGCGACCATCGTGTACGCTCTGTGAAGCGGGTTTGAGAACATGCGTTTATGCTAGCGAATCTGGTGCTACTTCGAGGTCTTCTTCCTACCCGTCTCCTCCTCCACCGCTATCCGGACCATTCAGCAGTCACTTAATCCAGTGCGGAGGGCCGCCGCGATCTCTGAGATCTTTAATACCTTCTACTGATACTAATACTACTTCTCGGCGCTTGAGCCAAGTGGCGAGTGGCAATGACGGCGTCAGTAATGCCAACAACATCACAGACGCAGACCTGTACTTTCACTTTCTGAACCATACATGCAAATACGCGCCAGCTTGGGACAAAGACAGGATAGTGCTGCAGGTGGGAATAGCCAAGCTGGCGCTCGATAGCGAGCCCGTTTCACATTCGGTTCTTGCACTGTCGGCGGCCTGTCTGTGCTGCGATGCCATCGCGAGCGGAAATGCTGATCTCGAAGTTGTCGGTCGAATCCTGGATCGTGGGTTGCAACACCATACTCTGGCTCTTGAACAAATGCGGGCCATGACATCGTGCCTGGGGAAGTCGCACGTCCAGCCTCTGTTGGTGAATGGGCTTTTGTTGGTGCCGTTTGCATTCGCGTTCCAAAACATTCGACAATGGGTGACACTCATTTCCTCCAGGGGAACAGCAGTCGCCGCCGCGGCCGCTAACAATGTTACGCCTCGTGACGCCGTCCTGTTACTGAGAGGTATAAGGACGACCATCGATGTGCTGAATAATTCCAACGGAGCAGATAGGAGTGACGATGACGACGATGACGATGACGATGAAAATGAAAATGAAAATGACAATGACAATGATGTTGACAATGATGATGACGATGACGATGGCAATGATGAGAACAAAAGCAGGTGCCCATCACGAACACCCTGGGATACAATCTTTTCATCTCAGACTATGGATTCTAGAGACGACTGCTTCACAGCCAGCATCCCCGAGAGCTCTCATCACCCCATGTATCATGTTCTGGCTTGTACATTCCATGAAGCTGTGGCGCAACTCCACTGCAGAATTCAGAGTGCTCTTCTTGTCACTTGGCCCGTAGACGAGAAGACAGCGTCGACATTGGACGCATTCGATATCCTGAAAGTCTTGATGTGTGATGGATTCTCTTTATCAAATGTCAGAAACAGTGACATTGAGGAACCATTGGAACATGCAGCATGTGTAGGCTTTGGTATTCCCCTTCTGTCATATCAAGCGACATGGATGGCTAACCAAGTTACAAAAACCAGGAAAAGGTGTTTGTGGCTCCCGACAGTCTACTGGCGCAGGCGCCGGCCTGGCTACGGAGCTTCGCCCTGCGACGACCACGACCCACGACGACCCACACCCACACCCACACCTACTGGCGGGAGCAACTGGTCAGATCGTGCTTGACTTTCTTCTCCGATGCGCCGAAAACGTATATCGATCTGCTTCTTCCACTGCTCGATCCGCGAACAGACAAGGTCGAAGAAGATGATGACGAGCGCGAGCTCACGGCTGCGGAGGTGCTAGCGCTGGACGTATACGGCCACTGGCTGGTGCTTGTGTTTCTGGTGGGGAAGGAGGCTTGGTGGGTGGGCAATTTCCCGTACGTGGCTCTTGAGGGGCTTATTTCAAGGTATGGGGACAAGGTCTTGGGCACTACTGCTTCGATCCAGCACCAGTGGTGGCCGGCCGATATGCTGGAGATCGCGACGCGCTTGAGACGACGAAAGTAGATTCTTGACTGGAACAGGCAGCTCACTATAAGGCTACCGTAATTTAGAATGATGTCTGCGTCGGCGAATTGTGTAAAGAGATTAAACAGTACATTAGATTACATGTCTCGCTCACTTGGCGAGGTCCAGATGGGGCCTTTTGGCTGTACATTGCTTGACTTAGTGATGGCAGGGTCAGAGCTGCCAAAGATGCGCGGCAAGACCAATCTGACGTTCTCATAGACCAGAAAGGTGACACAAGTGCTCGGAACAACGCGCAGGAGATTAGGAAACATGCCCTTGTAGAAACCAATCAATCCCTCATTCCACCAGAGCGATCGGACAACGGAGATAAAGGCTTTATCCTTTGGTATTGCCGCACCGGTCACGTGTGTCTGCATCCTGGCGCGTACGACCTGGTGCGGATAGGTCAAGACGCCGGCAAACACTTTTGAGAGAGAGGAGGTGAGGATAGTGTCGGAGTTGGATAGTTTGCTAGTCTGCTTCTGCTGTCTCCTCCACTGTTTGAGCTTCTCGTACGCGAGGAAGTACAGCGCGCCGTGAGCGACGCCAAACATGGACGGAGTTAGGCCATGGAAGTAGCCCTTGACGCCCTCGGTGCAGCCGATTGAGTAGAGTCCAGGGATCAAGCCGGGATAAGCGCCAGACTGGGAGGCGGACGTTGTCAGCATGCGTGTTTTGACCACCCAGATGGGGTTGGTCAGCAGTGCACTAAGCAGGCCCGAAGCTGCCGACGCCGCGAGATAGTCGGTGCCGGTCAGGCGCTGGCTGGGGGAGTAGTGGCGCCAGTGGCGGATGAGGTCCTGTGCGTGCTTATAGAACAAGAAATACAGCGCCCAGCCGGCTGAGTTGCCAACCAGATTGGGCGTGAGGCCGCGGTACAGGGCGGCGATGCGTGACGGGCCCTTATTGCGCAAGAGGTCGCGGAACACGGAGCGGGAGGAGTTGAGCAGTGGATGGGCGGAGGAGTCGACTTGGCGCCGCGTCAGACTGGAGGAGCAAAGATAACAAAAGATCAGCGGCGACTCAGGCGAGACTTACCCTGGAGGCGAGTCTTGATGATGTCGAGAGGGTGCACGATGATGGTCGACACGAGGCCGGCCGTCAGACCGGCAGCGCTCTCGATCGTGCCAAGACTGAGCCCATGGCGAGTGGATGTCGTCATGGACTGGCGGTGCGCGATCAGAGCACGCAAAAGCGGGAGTAGGTCGAGGTGCCCACGTCGAGGATCATGTCGAGCAACGCACGAGGTGGGGCGGGGTGAGACGGCGAAGAGCGACGAGCCTGACAGAGAGTCATTATTATTATTATTATTCCTGGTATTATTATTAGAGCGGAGTTTCCTTGCAACAAGGTTGTGTCTTATTTGGCTAGTTTGCGCTGTTTGCGCTGTTTGCGCTGTTTGCGCTGTTTGCGTTATTTGCACTATTTGCGATGTCTGTGATATTTGCGATATTTGTGATGGTTGCGATGTTTGCGCGATCTGCGGGGCGGCGCCGCTGCCCTTTTCGAGCTTGTGCATCGTCGGCCAATGGCGGGCCCAGCACGTGGCCGGCCCCTGAAGAGCTTAATAAGTGGTCCAATGGCAGCGCCCGGTGGGGCCGGGTGGCCGCAACGCCGATTTCACGCCACCAAATAGTTTTTAATAATACGGTACCGTGCTCCTGTGCCATGACGACTATGAGCTCGTCCGCTTCTCCGCTGCCGAGTTCATTGCATAGCATTGTCGTATTTTATTAATTGCAGTCCAGTTTCAGCGTGCCGGATCGCACGATGGACATCGTCCTCGAGCTCTTCGACACGTACGTCTTTGACTGGCTGTATGCCACTCTCCTGCCGGCGGCGTCGACATCTGGGATCAGCCAATATGTCCAACGCGCAGCCACAGCAACCTTCTCAAGCATGCGGGAGAGTGGCACGCTGCTGGCGACACAGAAGGCCATGTACGAGCCAGCGTCGCATCTGATCACTTTCCCGCCGTCGGAATGGGCGTATGCCAGTGCAGTGCCGCGAGACAACGCTTTCCGGCAGTTTCTCAGTCTCTTTACCATCACCTGGGTCTTTGGCGTCGTGCTCTACTTTATCTTTGCCACGGCGTCGTATGTCTTCGTCTTCGACCACGGCGCGTTCAACCACCCCAAGTACCTCAAGAACCAGATTTCCATGGAGATCCGACAGGCTATGGGGTCGATGCCGGGCATGTCGCTTCTGACAGCGCTCTGCTTCACGGCCGAGGTGCGCGGCTATGCCAAGCTGTACGACCTGCCGTCGGAGGCGCCCTTCTGGCTGTACAACGTGCTGCAGTTCCCCGTCTTCATCCTCTTCACCGACTGCCTGATCTACTTCATCCACCGGGGTCTGCACCACCCGCGCATCTACAAGACGCTGCACAAGCCGCATCACAAATGGATCATGCCGACTCCGTTCGCGTCTCATGCCTTCCACCCACTGGATGGCTTTGCCCAGTCGATTCCTTACCACCTCTTCCCTTTTGTGCTGCCGCTGCAGAAGCTGGCCTACATTGCGCTGTTTGCCTTTATCAACGTATGGACGATCATCATTCATGATGGCGAGTACATGGCACAGGGGCCAATCATCAACGGGGCGGCATGCCATACGATGCATCATCTATACGTGAGTTTGTTTCTCTCTTGTCCGTTATTTGGCTGACGCCGGCTGCCAGTTCAACTACAACTATGGACAGTTCACGACGCTGTGGGATCGCTTGGGCGGCAGCTATCGAAAGCCTAACGAGGAGCTGTTCAACCGCGAGACCAAGATGGGCAAGAAGGAATGGACCCGGCAGAAGCAGGAGATGGAGAAGATCGTCAAGGAAGTCGAAGGTGACGACGACCGCACATATCTTGGGCCTGGTGATGCGGCGGCGGCACAGCTGCAGAAGAAGGTGAACTAATCGTAGATGAAGAGAGAATGTTCTCATCTAATGCCGCATCCCACTCAGGTGTCTGGCCTTGATATTGGCTGTAACATACGGTAGATCCGGGTGGGGAAATGAGTAACATAAGCCTTGTCATATTTATAGAAGAGAATAATAAACATGGCCACAGCCCCAAACATAGCAAGAGCCGGCAAGGACGACAAGTAAAACAAAAGAAAGCAAAAAAAGAAAAAGAAAACAAAAACAAAAAAACTAGGAGAAGGTGACCAGCTTCGGATCCCGCGGCAGGCCGTCCTTGCCAATGCCCTCCTTGCGAAACCGCTTCTCCATCCACTCGCGGCGGGCTTCATCGAAGCCGATGCCGCGTACCTTCATGAGCCGCACTACCTCACGCCGCTGCTCCGGGTCGAGCCCGCCGCGCTCGTCCTCGGCCTCGATGTTCTCGGCCAGGTTGAAGTCGGCGCTGTGCAGGCCCGCTTCGGCGTCGTCGATGAAGGTATTGCTATCCGTCGACGTCGGCACGCGCGAGTACTGCGCCGATGAGGTCGGTAGCCGGTAGAGGAAGTCTTGCACCGCGACTGGCAGGTGGTGTGTCCAGTGACGACGCGTGAAGTAGAGAACTGGTGGCGGAGAGAAGGTGGCGTTGAGCTTGAGCTTCGAGCAGGATGAACAGAGGAAGGAGCGGAGAGTACTCACCTGTGCCCGCAATGATAGAGATGAGAATCCAGGTGGCAATGAAGTAGCCCATGATCGATGATTGAGGGCTGGAGGGGCGGTATTAATGATGACGACGATGATAATAGCAGTGGTCGTTGTCGTTGTCGTCGTCGTCGTCGTCGCCGTCGTCGTCGTTGTAATTGGGCTCAGAGGGAGGAAGTAAAGCGGTGACTACAGCAATAGCAATGGCAATGACATCCGATGTACACATACCATGTGAAGAAGGTACGAACGACGTGCTCACTATAAAGTTAATGACTTTCAGGGCGAAGAGTTGCCTGACCGCCGACCAACTCCAACTCGGCGTAGAGTGGGGCCTGCAAGAAAGCTCGCGTGGCCTCGCCGAAGATTATTATTATTAACTAGCTATTATCAACTAGTACAGCATTATCCAGTACACTAGTACAGCATTAATTTTTCTTTTGGTCGCCCATCTCCTGCTGGCGCTCGCTCGCACCATGGCCGCCGCCGCTGCCCGCCACTGGGAGCAGGACCGCGACTCAACCGTGTATATCGGTAATCTGGACGAGCGGGTGACAGACGCGCTGGTCTTCGAGCTTTTCCTGCAGTCGGGGCGGATCGCTAACGTGCACCTGCCCAAGGACCGGGTGACACAGACGCATCAGGGCTATGGCTTCGTCGAGTTCACGTCCGAGGAGGACGCCGACTACAGCGCGCGCGTCATGAACGGCGTGCGCCTGTTCGGCAGGCCCATCCGCGTCAACAAGGCCAGCGCTGACAAGACCAAGGCCGTCGAGGTCGGCGCCGAGCTCTTCGTCGGCAACCTGGACCCGCTGGTTGACGAGCGCATCTTGTTTGAGACCTTTGGCCGCTTTGGCACCCTGGTTGCCCAGCCCAAAGTCGCCCGCGACGAGGCCAATCTCAGCAAGGGCTACGGCTTCGTCTCCTACGCCGACTTTGCCGCTAGCGACGACGCCATTACCAACATGAACGGCCAGTATCTCATGAACAAGGAGATCAGCGTGCAGTACGCCTACAAGAAAGACGGCAAGGGCGAGCGCCACGGCGACGAGGCCGAGCGCATGCTCGCCGCCCAAGCAAAGCAGCACGGTGTCCAGCCCACGCCCGCCACTATCCCCGTCGGCGGACCCCTGTTCGCCACTCAGCCCCCCTCCGTCGTCCCAGCAGCAGCAACAGCAGCAGCAGCAGCAGCAGCATTTGCCCAACCTGTCCAGGCACAACCACCGCCACCCATCCCCAATGGCTTCAGCGCTATGCCACCGCCAAGCGTGCATGCTGCCAGTCGCCTGCCCTCTAACGCCATACCACCACCACCCCCCTTGGCCGCTCCTCCATCAGGCCTGCCAGCAAGACCGCCTCCCAGCCAAGCCGGCTACGGCGGCCCGCAGGGCTTTGTGCCCGGCTTCGGCCAGATGCCACAGGTGCCCGCGACGCACCAGCTACCGGCCGGCTTTGGAGGGCCGCCCACTGGCCAAATTCCTTCAGCTCAGCCACAGCAGATGCCCTTTGCACCGCCGCCCGGCTTTGGAGGTCCGCAATCGGGAGCTGCACCGCCGCCGCCACCGCCACCACTGCAAGGAGGTCATGGCGCACCGCCGCCCATCGGCATGCCGCCGCCCGGTTTCCAGGGCTTTGGCGTCAGAAAATGAGGAATGCCCTAACCTAAACCAAGCGAAACAAATAAAAAAAAGCCCGCAAAACGAGGGAATCGCTAGGCCTTTTCTTCTTCTTCAACACTTGTGCATATCTCGAGTGAGTAAAGAGTAGTAGCACAGCAGTAGTACATGGAAGAGAAAGGAACAAGGGGGGTGCCCCTCCTTCCTTCCTTTTCTCCTCCACAACTTTCTCCTCGCTCTACTTCCACCACCACAGCAAAGCAAGCCGAATCAAGGTGGGGGGAGGGAAGAAGGAAAAAGAAGAAAAGACAGAAGGACAAAAAGTGGGGGAGGTCAGAAGAGAAGGGGAAGAAGAAAAAAGAAGCCAAAGAGAGGAAGAAGAAGAAGAAGAAGAAGAAGAAGAAGAAGAAGAAGAAGAAGAAGAGGAGGAGGAGGAGGAGGGGGAGGAGGAGGAAGAAAAAGAGAAAAAGGGAAGAGATGAATCCTCTCTCTCAATCTCCATCTTCCCAACCGCTCCCCCCACATTCTTCAAGAGCATGAGGCGGATGGATAATCCATCCGTCCATGGGCAGAAGGGAGGAAGAAAGAAAAACAGAGAAGAGCGAGAGATGAAAAAAAGGTAGGGTAGTGCTGTAAAACTTGACTTAAAAAGAGAGCAAGCTAGGCTGAAACACTGTAGCACTTTCCTTCCCTCGTTCTTCTGGTCTCCTTTTAAAATGACGGCCTTTTCAACCTTCTACACATCTGCTCCATTTATATGGGAATTGACCTCTTCTGCATCCATCTCGGCGTCAGCTCCTGCTTCAGCCTTCCCTTCCTTCACAACATTGTCCTCATCCAGACGGGCCTTGACCCGCCGATCGCTCTCTTCCACACCCTCCATCGCCGTCTCCTTCTCCGGCTCCACTGGCGGCGGCAGAGGAATCGGCTTGGCCAACTCCTCGCGCACCCACGCTTCAGCCACCGTTCCCCTCCGAGACCATGCCTTGAGCCACTTGGCTGCCCATGTCTTAATCAACTGGTCCTCTGAATGCTGCACGGCGGCGACCGAGTCGTGCACGAGCGCAAACAGCGATCTCATCTTGGCCAGCTCGGCCTCCAAGACCACCGTCTGCAACTCGACCCTCTTTCCTTCATCCAGACCGGGCTGCCTCACCGCAGCAACGACCTGCTTAACGCGACCAACGACCTTGGTGCATGTCCTTTCCACCAGCTCCTGTGCCCAGGCCGCGGCGAGCAGGCTCCCTCCATCGATATTGTCCGTTAGTATCCACTCAATCGTTGCCGGAGGCGTGACAATCTCGTAGTTGAGCAGCTTGTCCACGATGTTGACTCCGTTGCCTCGCTGGTCCTGCCAGAAGCTTACGACCGATGTGATGATCTGCTTCTGAATCGCCCTGCCTCCCTCCCCACTGGTAATTGACAGGAGCCGGTCCTTGCTCCGCTCTACAATCGCCAAAAAGTGAGATAGAGATTTTGAACCGACGTAGGTCATGGCCGTCACGAGGACATCGGTGCTGACTGCTTTCGGGTCCAGACCCAGGGCGGCAGCATCGGCCTCAACCTTGTCCAGAACAGAGGCAAACTCGTCATCGGTCGCCTTCTTCCTAATGAGCTGACTGACCTCCTTGCCTTGCTCGGAGAATGGTAGCTGCTCATCCGCAAACTTGAAGTCGGGCGTATCCTGCTCTTTCTTGGCTGTGATCAGCCGCTTGTACTCCTCTGGCAATGTTCCCTTGATGCGCTGTGCAAAGCTCAGCCTGATTTCCTTGTCGATAGCATCGAGGATGAACGCCTTCCTCGGCTCGATATCAGGCAGGTCCAGGTCGGCCACCCACTCGGTCCACTTCCAGGTAAAGCCAAAGTTGGACAAGTGATGGGCAAACCAGTCGAGGAAGCGTGAGGCCAGCTCCAGATCCATCCTCTCGACGTTGCGGTAGAGGAAGCGGATTGCTCGTCCCAGAGACGGAGCAACGGCCTGGGGGGCCAGTTTGCAGGTCTCGGTTAGGACAGAGTGATAGTAGACTAGCTTGTGCTCGGGAGCCGGTAGAGTGAAGAGCTGGGCAAAGACGGCATCGACGACCACGTCCTCCGGCTTCCACATGACCCGGTCAGCAGAAACGTCTTTAAGCTTGTCGAATGGGGTCCCTCGCGGCACAAAGGTATGACGACCAAAGTACCGGTCGACATCGACCAGGAAGCGGGCCGTCAGGACACGGTTGAAGTCAAGATTGTTGATTGCGTCGTTCAGCGCATCCCGGATGACGATGGCCGAAGTGTCGGTCGTCGCCGGCACCGTATCCAAGCCCTGATCGGAGTAGACCGACAGGTAGATCTCCGGAAAGATCGATCGCGGTCCGAGCTGCAGCGTGTCCGGGAATGTGAGAGCAGGAAATGGGTGTTTCTGGGCCGAGGCCAGAAGATCTTCTTCGCCATCACGTCGGTATATCTTCCACGGCCGTGGCAGGTAGGAGAGCTCCCAGTCGCTCTTAGACTCTTGTACCATGTGTCTTTGCAGCAGGGCCAGGGCACTCTCGTGGCTGGTCGTCGACGCCGCCTGCTCCATAGAGGGGAAGGGGTCCACGAGGGCCTCGAGGGCGTGAGGGATGGAGGCAATCACATCCGTCTTCTCGATCAGGCTGTTGGCATGATCAGTGAAGGCGGTGCTTGCGGACGAAGCCAGTGTGTAGGGAATGGTAAGTAGGATGATCTTGACCAACTCCAGGCCCAGAGTGTCGTCGGAGGAGTTGGTCTGCAGCTCGATAGCCTTGTTGAAAAGCTGCTCCAGCACTGGGAAGACCCCATCGCCCTCCCACAGCCCCTGCAGCCCGCCAAGGAAGCGAAGGTACAGCTTGACTTCTCTCCAGCTGCCGCTGTCGATCAGAGGCTGCAGCCGGGCGAGAATCTTGCCAATGAGTTCGGCCGTGTACTCGGGTTTCTGCGAGTTGGCAACGAGCACGGCGGCGGCAAGGAAGGGAATTTTGAGCGGCTGCTCGACAATCCTGTGTGGAGTCAGTGTCGGCTTGGCTGATGAGGGATGACGACGGGGGGGAGACTGGCTGGTTGACTTACATCTGCAGCAAGAGGCTGGTGAACTCGCCGGTCAGATCGGAATCAAAGTAGTTGTCGGCCACGAGTTTGGCAATATCGGCCACCTGCTCCTCTGGCCGCTGGTCAGGCCGCCGTTCGTGGGGGGGCCCGTCAAAAACAGGCCCTTCGCCCACCGCGAGCACTTTCTTGCGCAGCGTCACACGCACGGGCTCCTCATGGCGGCGCCGCTGAGGTCGGCGGTCCTCCCAGTCGTCGTTGTGCCGTCTTTTGCGGCTGTTGAAGTGGCCGCCGCCACCGCCGCCGCCGCCGCCGCCGCGACGAGGACGTCTGTCGTAGTCAGCCATCGCAGACTGGCTGAGATCACGGAGATGGAGATGGAGATAGAGATGATGATAACGATGATCGGTCGATGATGGCAATGGTGATGGTTGATGGCGGGCGGTCAGCTGTGGCCTGCGTGTGTGTGGCCCCCTTCCAGAAAACGAAAGACTGAGACGCGACTTCCCTCTCTCCGGGAAAGAAAAGGCTTGGCGCGCCTCACTTTTTCGTGACATCACTCACGCCAGCAGCTTTGAAAAAGCACCAGGAAAGAAAGCCAACTTCGAAACTGATGGGCGGGAACGCGCGTAATAGATACTTCAAAAGAGGTGGCATCAGACCCAAACAGGCTGACTGCAGTCGTGTTGCTGTTGCAAAACATCCCACTATATTGACCGTCTACGTCCGGGGGTTATTTGAGCGAGGCCAAGGGACGGGAGAGCGGACAACCCGTCTGACCGCACGTACAGAATAGGGTGGTGCATGTACTCTCACTCTCATCTGCTGCTGCTGCTACTGCTGCTGCTGCTGCTGCTGCCGCGCCGCCACCGCCGCCCAGCAACAGATGCAAGGTAGAAGAGTGGACAGAAAGATCCAAGCGAGCCCTCAGCTTCGGGCGCCTTCCGACTGGTCCGGAGCAAGGAGAATCAAGCGAGCGCATGAGCTCGCAGTCTTTTCTTCATCAGCTACCATCTGCGGGATTTTGTGCCAATTTCTGCATCACGTATGCATATGCAATCATTGAGTGCAGGAAACTCTGTCCCCACACATCTCTCCCACCGAGAGCGGCCAATCGTTCATGCCATTCAGCTCAAGATCGTTGCCCCCACGTGCGCACTCAATGATCATTCAATGCTTTTCCCCGACCGCTCTGGTCGCAGCCGAACCATGCATTCTCACACACCACCATCCTGCTAAGCCTTACGCGCTCGACGCACCCCTTTCCGACGTGGGGACAAGTTAACCTGTGCACTGTTTGAGCTCGCCTTGAATGACGCCGTGGCAAGGATGCATGGTGTATCGCATGGGGTAGAATTCCAACAAGACATCATTTCATGCCTGCTCACCGCCTTTTGCGCTCAGTCAAGCCTCGCCATCATCTCCTCTTTCGACATGGGCGAGAAATTGTCCAAGTCAAGCCCCTGCGCCACAAGCCGGGCTCTCGCATGTGGCGGTATCAACTTGTGGTTGAGGTGTGGTGCAATGGACAGCTCATGTCGCGAGAAATCGAAAAGGGACGGCAACTCTCTCGACGAGCCACCGGCGTGTCGTGAGTCAGGCAGTCTAGTGCTTGGATCCCGTAGCTCGTCGAAGAAGGGTTGACACATTGCGTCAATGGCTGACAGTCTCTGAGTCGGAGTGTACTCCAACAGGGCGGAAATCAGGTCGATGGCTTCGGCCGATGCCTTACGGAACACCTTGTTGAATGGGTGTGGCTTGATCTGAGGGAACTTGTGCTCCATGTAATTCGGGTTCATCGTGCGGATCTGGTCGCGCGTCGGCGTTCCAAGCACCTTGATGATCTCGACAAGCTGGTCGATGCCCGATTCACCGGGGAAGAGCGGCTGTCCAAGCATGAGCTCTGCCATCACGCACCCCGTCGACCATACATCTAGCTTTTGGTCAGCATCTCACCAGGCCCAAAAGCAGGGTAGCATACCAATCTTGGTCGTGTAATTTGTGGCCCCAAAGATGAGTTCGGGAGCACGGTAGTAGCGCGAGCAGATATACGACACATTCGGCTCGTTCTCTACCAGGATCTTTGCGCTTCCAAAGTCGCATAACTTGAGCACACCCGTGGCAGGGTCTAGGAGGAGATTTTGTGGCTTGATATCCCGATGACAGATGCCTTGTGAGTGTATATATGCCAGCGATCGGAAGAGCTGGTAGATGTACAGCTTGACTTCGAGAATTGGCATGGTCGTCTTCATCTTGTTGAAGTATCGTGACGCGCGGTACACGGTCTCGGGGACATACTCGAGCACGAGATTGAGGTAGACTTCGTCTTTCTAAATCGCCCAGTTAGTCAACGCCATTCATGACCGAGTAGGGCCGCGATCACGTACCCGTTCGCCATTGGAGTAGTAGAAAGCCTTCAGCTCGACGATGTTGGGGTGTCGCACGATCCTCATGATCTGTAGTTCACGGTTCTAGCCGCGTGTCAGCAACAGAGCCGCATGTGCCGGTGTGAGCATGTGTGGCAGTACCCACCTTGAATCTCTTGTCTTGCAGCACTCTCTTGATCGCAGCATCTTCCCCACTGGGCGACAACTTCGTTTGGAAGACGACGCCAAACGAGCCATTGCCAACGATCTTGCATTGCGTGTATTGGATTTCCCGCTGCTCGCCGGTCAGGCCATCTTGGACCTTTTCACGAATGACTTCTACATATCCATGGTCAGCGCACCGCCGTGTCCGGGCTCGACATGAAAGACCGAGGTCGTACAGGTTGTACAGAAAAAGGGGAACGGGCGCAAGCAGCAGCCGACTTACCACCCATGCGGAGGCCGGAGAAGACACCTCCAGGTCTAGTCTGTGACATTGTCCACTCCAGGAGACTGTGGTTGATCCACTTTGGCGACTGGCCGTCAGTCTCGAACACGCTGGCGCACTGAGTCGGCAATGCAGCACACCAAGGGGTGAAGAGTGGCCGCAGAGCAGAGGATCAAGTGCACAAAGTCGAGTGCGGAAGCAAGCGGCGGCAGCGGAAGCAAGCGGCGGCAGCAGAAGCAACAACAATGAGTCGGTTTGTAGTCAAGACCAAGGTCAGGTGAGGATGGTCGCTGATGGCAGGGAGGGCGCTGGCGGTGGAAACAAGCGCTAATTTCCCCACTTCGGTGAACGGGTTGGTCAAGTGAGGTTTGAAAATTGGGTTGTGGGAACCTCTCAGCGATGATGAAACTGGGGTCGGAAATAGGCTTCAATGTTAGGCAGAGAGTGACGAGGGAAGGGATGCGGGATAGCGAGTTGCAGAGGCAGGGGGTTAAGGATGAGAGACTGTTCGATGAGGGTTTTTGCTGCAGGAAGAAAATAGTAGAATGGTTGGGAGAGAGAAAGGCAGGAAGAAATTCAAGCCAATGTCGCCTGTTGGATGCGAGCTTAGAGTTGGGTTTGCAGCTGGTGGCCGGAGGTTGGGTTTGAGGCAGGTCCGCTGTTGGGCGGGCAATGCTGAACAAGCCGACCTGTCTGTGTGTGCGTGAGAGAGAGAGTGTGCCGGGTATTTCGCGTGGTCGAGACCAAGACAGGACAGTGTTGGCCACAGTGATTGCTTGTGCACTCCGCCGACGTCAGTGACGGTTTTGGCGAATGGCAGAAGTGCGAGAGGGGACCAGTTCCTGTAATTATTTATTAGGGGCGAGCGTAGAGGAGGGGGAGGGCACGCGGTACAAGCTGCGGCCGCATAAGTTTTAGTGTGGCTGCAATGGGGAGCTGTTGGGTCATCTGATGCACTGTATTTTGCCCGTTGCCGCCGCCCGCTCGCCTAAGTTAAGCGGTGGGCTGCGCCAAAGCCCACAGCCATGACCATGCCGCCAATTATTACTACCATTACTACTACTACTACTGCTGCTGCTGCTACTACAACTACTTACTACTAATTATTACTACCACTACTACTACTACCACTTCTGCTACCACTACTACTACTTACTACTAATTATTACTACCACTACTACTACTACTACTACTTCTGCTACTACTACTACTTCTGCTACTGCTACTACTTCTGCTACTACTACTACTACTAACTACTACTACTACTACTACTACTACTACTACTACTACTACTACTACTACTACTACTACTACTACTACTACTACTACTCCTACACCCCTCAAGTGTCTTGCTCCAGCACCGTGGGTGATTCTCGCACTGCGCCCCTGTCTGCGCCTGGACTGCACCTGATCTGCTACTCGCGCTTAGCGCTGCTAGAGGAGCTACTCTGGCGCTGATGTTTCACAAACAATGCTCTGGTGCTACATTGTGGCTCCACCACCCAGATTTCGGACCCAGCACTTTAATAATGGCCCAACTCGGCGATTGCAATAATAATAATCCGTAGGCAAAGCTTCCCCTCCGAAGCAAAACTCGCTTCGGCACCTCTACCGTGCCTACATCTCCTTCCCCTGAAGGAAATGATAAGGCAAGGCGTGGAAAGATGGTCTGCATGATCTCGATGCTCTAGGCAATGGCGTCTAGACGTCATTGCGGGCGCTACGGCGCAAGCATCTGGTTGCTGACCAGGGCACACGACCGTCAGCTGTTTCGATGACATCGCCATTCCGCAGCTTCCTCACTCTTCATTGGCCCGCGCTTGGGCCGACGTCATCGCACAGGAACCAGATGATCGTACTGTAGAATTTGCAAAAGCTTCTTGGCGCGCCGCCTCCTCACTGAAGTCATGCAACTTGCTCCTGACTTCACACAGCTATAGAGGCAATCTAACCTTGACGGACACCATTCCCGCCGGCCATCATCTTCCTTCTATTATTCTACCCTCGTCGCAACCATCGTGGATTGACAGCTCTGCCAGCCGTAGTTTCTGCCGCACAATTGCCAATCAAGATGGTGACATCTATGCGCGTCAATGCTGCAAGGACACCGTATTAGTGTAGTGGAAGAAGGGGCCTCATTATCACATGCCAGCAAGATCACATTGCAATCTCGACCACCGCACGCTGCTGTCGTGGGAAACAGAGCGCTGGCCGCTTTTGGCACTCGAAAGATGGCTATCACCATGGCCTCAAGCAGAATTTCCGGAGTCCGTGATTGGGCGCTGTAAATACACAACACACAAGGCAAGAGCTGGCGCAACTGCTGGCGTAAGAGCTTGCGCGCAACTGTTGGCGCAACAGCTGCAGACTCATAGGGCCACTAACTTAGTGCTACCCCGGCCTCACGTTTACTGTGAGTAATGTAGGTGGGGACGGCGGCTCGCGCATCCCTGTACCTCGAATTCGCCTACTCGAGACGGGTTGCAAGCTTTCATCTCCAAGCTGTTTTTACTGTGTAATAATAGTTCATTCAGGAGAAGCAGTCGTGTTGATGGATTTCATCTCCCACTCTCGCTTGTCATGGTTGCCACAGCCTTTGACTTCCGAGTGATCTGCATTGCCACTCGGGCAGCAACGTGTGGATTGGCTGCCGAACCCGCGAGCAGGGACACAGCCATTCGTATACGGGCCTTGCCAGTCATGCACCTAGGCCAACTAGGTAAAGGAGGCCCTCTTTGGCTTCTTCACCATGTTCCAGTCTCATCAGAGTCTGGACAGGCAGAGAAATAGAAAGTGGAGACTTGAAAAACGCGGTGATGAGTATTGTATTGGTACATCTCTGCCAGGCACCTGCTTCCTTCTACTGTATTATGCAACATGGCCGAGTCTCCGCCCCCCATCAACGTGCTTTTGTCGTAGCTCGACTCAGATGTCATCACAATCCCATGTACAAAACCGGGCGGATCGAAGTACTTTGATGCATTCCAGCCCGAACAGCACATTGCTCGCTTGCAACGCCTGCTTCAAACAATGCTTGGCTTCCAACAAACGGTGTAAGAGCTCAGATCGATCTGCGTGCAGATTGGGCTAATAAAACACTGGAGAAGATGGCCTGCTGGTCTGCGGGCAGCCAGGCACGGAGTAGCCTGAGCCTGGCTTGGTTAAAACGGTATTGGCAGCTGGTTCTGGTTGTCGGTTCTCTGGGCCACTTCCTCCAGTTCTTCGGGCGCGCCTTCGAGGGAGACGGCAAGACCAAGCTTGTGCGTGTGCTAGACGATTCGTCAGAAACAAGTGGTCTTTATGCAAAGCCGTGCCTACCTTGACATGATCGATCTCTCCCGCAAAGGTGAGAGTGACTGGAGGCGCAACCCGCCTCTCGAAAACGACCCCGACTTTGCCCGCAGAATCGACCTGGGCACGATACACGGACGCGGCAAAGTTGTATTTGACCCCGACCGTCGTGGTGCCCTCACGTCTAGGCGGCCCGAACAAGCCGCCGCCGCCAACGGCAGGAGCAAACTGGAGCTGGCAGTCAACGCCAGCCTCAACCTTGTCTGTAAGCTTGCGCCAGTACGACGCTCCCAGAGAGCCGGCGGCCAGGTATTGAGCACTGGCAATCCAGTCTGCTCCCTTGTAGCGTGCACAGTACGACACCGCAGTCTCGGGCTTGGAGCTGAGCCCAGCTCGCTGCCACACCCCTTCCAGGCCTAGAGCCAGCTTGGGAGTGACCGACTGCAGGTAGCTTCCAATCACAATCCCAGTCAGGCCGCCCTCCATCAACGACGGGCTCAGAGCCTTGACCGAGGCGGAAAAGTCACTCCCAGTGTATTCGTTTTCGAACTGCACCATCGTCTGGCTGGCTCGCGGATCGATCTGGGTCTGGCTTTTGCTGACCAGCCTCTCAGACCATCGCAGGTTGCCCCACGCTGTCACTGAGCGATCGCTGGAGAAAGCACCTTGCATGAACACCTAGTGTGTGGTTAGCCACGTGAGCCACAGCCAAGTTCCACAGTCGAGTCTCTCACGTATGGCGTGCCGTACAGCGCCATCAGCTGCCACGGCGGTAGGGCTTGGGACCCCATTGCAAAGCCATGCTGCAGCCGGAACAAAGGGGCAACGCTGAAGATCTTCTGCAAGTCGCACCGCAGGCCCGAGAACATGTAGTTGGACAGGAGCACCTCCTTCTGCACTTCGCGGGCAATGTTGTCCACGGTGCCCGGGTTCTCTAGGCCCATGGCTTTTCTCTTCGCCGCCAGGTCATTGTATGCGCTGGCTATCGTCGCCGTGATGACATTGTCTGTGAGAAAGGACAGAGGAGAGGAAGAATCCTTTTCCTCTATCAACGCCATCGTGGCCGGCCCGTGGAGGGGTGAAACGGCTGTCAACGGGGTCCAAAGGGCCAAATGAAGGGACTCTGTAGGCGGTGAAAGAACAAGGCAAATGAATGGAAGAAGAGATGGATGCAGCCGGCCAACTACTGTAGTCAACAATCGCCCACCTTGCTCGCTCACCAGACGCAGACAGGAAATGTTAGATCTTTGCCAAGCCGCTAGCGGTGTCCTACGACACTAAAGACATCTGTCGCGTACCACGTGACCCCAAGGGGTCGAGAGCTTCGGCAGATGGAGGTGCGAAATGACCACGGTGGGGCACTGGCCGATATAGGTTTAGGGCGGGGTACGAGAGGACATAGAGGCACGGCAGCCCAGGAGTTACAACAAACAACAGAAGTGGACAACAACGATACAATTCGTACACAAAAGGACCATTAAGTAAAGATAATTATTACTTGATTGTTACTGAACTTGATCGGACCCACTTCGTAACAGTTATGAGCCCGGTGTGCGCGTAACACAACAAAATGGCAGACAAATCGACCAAGATCATTCTCAAGAGGTCTGACAACTAGGAGAAGTAGCTCTGGCAGCTCAGAAACACTATCAACTCTGCCGTGTAGAAATATATCGACCCAGACGGTACCACGGAGCCACCTG